>CAUYPO010058755.1:0-32016 GCA_963574435.1 Cheirogaleus major | reverse complement strand
ATCAGTTGGTTGTAGGTAGATGGTTTCATATCTGAGTTCTCTAATCTCCCCTAATCTAACTTTGAGGATTATTTTAACAGAGAAAATTGACATCAAACCGCCTATCAAAGCCTGCTAGTAGAAAAGACCTTTGGGGAAACTTCTTGAAATACAGTTCCTATAGGTCATTAGGCAACATGGCTCTGCCTCCTACAACTAAGCCATTCACAGGCAAAGCCTTTCACTAAACTGCTGCTGATTGCAAGTGACTTCCAAATCCAAACAAGCATTTTAGGTCTATTTAATAGATCAATACAGTAATTCACTCCAGGTCCCCTGAAATCATTTGTTTGGACATGATGTCTATGTAGTCAGATTGAGGTGTATATATTAGCATGTGCAGGGAATTACACAAATAACTTGCATTGAAAAATGTTAAACCAATTTAGATTGTGTGAAAGAGGGAGTAGTTAATTCATTTCCAAGTGACTGGGATTAAATGGGTCATTATAAACGCAATGCCTTCAACAAGCATCACAAAGGAAAACAAACCTTTTGGCCAAAGGATACACTCCATCATGTATAGATGCTTTAGAATTCACCTGAGCAGAGGATAGAAATAAAGCAGCAAAGGAAACCTAATATGAGTTGAAGAAGTTTTTCTTTTTCTTCCCTTTTTTTTAATCACTTCTATTTGACAGTGAAAGACTCTCCCAAGGGAAATAGTAGAGGACTTGTTGCTTGATTCACTTAAACTCAGTGGACGAAACACCAGAGGGGAACAATTTTGCCTTCACTCCCCAAAGGAACAGGGTCTATATGAAACTAATAATTTTTCATCTCTAATTTTGATGACCCAAAAACCAGAGCTATGTGCTTATTTGCTCTAGTGTTGGGTTGGATTCTAGCAGCAACATTTCATACCAACTGAAGTCTGTTCATTATGTGTGCTGGGACAGCAGCCAAAAGACCACTGCAATAGTCCAAAGGGAACAAAATAAAAAATTTTAACATGGATCCTTCCATCAGGAACAGAGAATTGGCAGCAGAAGAAAATTTTCATTACAGCTGAGGTGTGACTTATTTGTCAGGTGTTGAAGTAAAAGAGGATTCTCCATGAGAAACAAAAAAGATGTCTTTGAAAAGAGTAAAAGGAAAGTCTTTGCTGATCAATGAATGACTTGAATGGGCCCATAAATGTAATGTCAATAACCATGAAGTCATATAAACATTCATTCATTCATTTATTTATTAAATCATTCAATCAATAGTTGTTTTATTTCTGAGTACTTTGTTTTTTTAAGTTTTATTTTGTTTTTAATTGACACAATAATTGTGCATTTTTATGGGGTATGACATGATGTTTTGCTACATGTATACATTGTGTAATGACCAAATCAGAGTAATCATCATACCTGTCACCTCAAACACTTGTTATTTCTTTGTGATGATAACATTCATAATCCTCTCTTCTAGCTACTTTGAAATATACAATGCATTATTGTTATCTATAGCCACCCTACTGTGCAATAGAACACCAGAACTTATTTCTCCAATTTAACTATGACTTTGTACCCATTGACCAGCCTCTCCCTGTAACCCTCCCCCCCCCTTACCCTCCCCAGCCTCTGGTAACCACCATTCTACCCTCTACTTCTATGGAATCAACTTTTTTAGATTCTGTATATGAGTGAGATCATGCCGTATTTGTCTTTCTATTACTGGCTTATTTCATGTAACATAATATCCCCCATATTCATCTGTGCTGTCACAAATGACAGGATTTCATTCTTTTTAATGTCTGGATAGCATTCCATTGTGTATATATACCATCTTTTTTATAAAATCCATTCATCCATTGATGAACACGTAGCTTAGATAGAACTACCATATGATCCAACAATCCTACCACTAGGTATATTCTCCGCACCCCCCAAAATGAAATCAGTATGTCAAAAAGATATCTACACAACCATGTTTATTGCAGTAGTGTTCACAATAGTCAAAATACAGAATCAACCTAAGTGTCTATCACCAAGTATTTTGCCAGATGCTGTCAATACAAAGAAAAATAAGACTCAGTCCATGTGTGCAAAACAGGAAGACAAAGGTGGAAGAAAAGATATACACAGATAATTATAATGTGACATTTGTGAAGCACAGAGTGTTATGGAAACACGGAGGAAGAATATCTCACTGCTGCAGACTAAGGCATGAGGACATCTTCCTGGAGAACAGGACATCTGAAAGAGATCTTGAAATACAAATAAAATTTAGCCAACTGGAGAGGATAATATTTATGAAATAGGAGACAGCCTGAGCCAAAACAAAGAAACTAACACCAGAGTTGTATTGAGAATTACAAATAATTCAGGGTTGATGAAGTAGAGAGAATATTGAGGGATGAGAAACAAGGAGGAGCCAGAATATGGTGGACAATGTTGGTGTTCTCAAGGGGCCTGGTCTTTATTCTGGGAAGTGTGATGGTTAATAAAAGACTATGGCAGCTGAGAAGGGATTGTGATGACACAAAGTGGTGCAGGTGATTAGTACAAAGTCTCTTACAATAATTATGGCAAGGGATGATGAGGTCCTGAATAAGGAACAGTAAGGGTAGTGTAAGGATCAAGAAAATGCTTCAACTTCATCTGCTGAAGGTTCCCTGAAAACCACTGACAAAAGGCAGATTAATAGGAGAAAAGACATACAAATTTTCTTGGTCATAATTTTACATGACACGGGAGCCTTCAGAATGAAAACCCAAAGATACAGGGAAAAAAGTCCATTTTTATGCTTAGGTTTAAGAAACTATGGACAGCTGTACAGAAATGCAATTAGGTAAAAAGGGTATGCTCTAATGCTAACAGACTGAGTGAGGAAAACCAGTAAGGCCTGCCTGTCTGGATTCTTTTTGGCCTCTCTGAGCAGCATTCCTTCCTTCTAGGTGTGGGGCAGGGCCCTCTCTGGCATGGGGGTCGTATGGCCTACAGTCAAACAAAGTAGGTCAGATAAATCCTTTACAGGCAGTTTGTGCACGGAAAGACATGAAGGGGGAAGGGGGTTAGAGTAATATTTATAGGTTTTATGGCTGGCTTTGGGGAAAAGAGTTTCTGGTTTCTATGGCTAGCCTCAGGGGACAAAGGCCAGAAGGCAAGAGGACAGGAGAAGGTCAAGGAAAAACTTCTTCTGACCCTGCTCTGAGGCCTTCATTTTGGGGTATCACTTTCTGAACCCCAACAGTAGAAAAGAGGAGACAGTCTGAAAAATATATCAAGATAAAATGAGCAGGGCCTGATGATTGATTGGATGTAAAGGATGATGAGGGAGAAGGACAAATATCTGAAACCTCAGAAGTTTAAATGAGAAAGGAGAAGAGGATAGCAAAAGATAGCAATACTTGGCCACAGGGCCAGACAAAAGAAGCTAAAAGAAACTGTGATAAAGACACATAGAGACAGAGATGCTGAGGAATGCTGGTAAACCATGGCATTTCCCCAGGCCAATGTCCTCATTTTTACTTGCAGTACTTGATTAGGTGTCTTCTGATAACATATCCAGGTCTATTATATTTGTTTTCTGATTTTTATTTTATTTCTTACTAGATAACATATATCAGCATGCTATACATAAAAGTGCCTAAGTACATTTTGGTTGATTGAATTGCAATCTAAATCTGCGAGATGTACTGTGCCATGCCTACTTTAAAGTCAGATGCCAAGCTAGTTCTGTAATGCTCTTTTAGGCCCATCATTTCCTTCTCTTTATTTTTCTATCAGCGTCTCCAACAGACTGAGGCACAACTGAAAGTTTCTGTTCAATCTGATCATCCTGCAGCACAATTCTGATATGAATCAGCATTTTCATTATATAAATCTCAATTTTCAGTTCCAACTACTAGCATATGAGGCATTCCATTTTCTGCTATTTGGAATCTCTGGCTCTTCAGAGTTTACCTGTAAGTATGAGTTAAGAAAATGATAAAAATCAAAACATAATTTTGGTAGCTATTTGGACAGAGGAACACTGTCAACATGGCCTTTCTATTCTAATTTTTACTAATCTGCCCTGACACACAGATTTTTTTGTTCGTTTAACAAATATTTATCGAGCACTATTTGGGGCCCTTGGAATGCTTCTGAGGGAGAAAAAAACCAGCAACAATTTCTACTATTAAGAAATTTAATTTTAGTATAGGAAAATATTCAATTAAATGTGTGTGTATAGATAGATAGATGCTAGATAGAATGATCAATAGCTCAGTAGCTCAATAGATAGATTAGATAGCTCGATAATGCAATAGCTCAATACATAGATCAATCGATAGATGATAGATAGATAGAAGATAAAAACTTGAGCAGAGTAAAGGATATTGGATGGAGGAAGAGCCTGGGATATGGGACTTTGAGTGTTAAGACCAGGAAAGTTCCTGGCATACTAGGACACGTTGGCCATCTAGAGTGTGGAGTGGAGAAGGCATCAACAATTTTAAAAGAGGAAGCTCAGTATAGTCCTAATTGAGAAGATGGTATCAGAGCAAAGTCTTGATGGAGGTGAGGAAGTTGGACATGTGGCTAACTGGAAGAAAAGCATTCTGGACAGAGGGAAGAGATAAAGAAAAGGCCCTAAGGTAGGAGAATGCTTGGTGTGAATATATGTAGTGAAAGTGTATCACTATATCACACATAGACTCTGTCCAAAGACTACAAAATGAAAAGTGAGATGTGAGTCAAATTCGAATCTAGGATCTGACATTGGATTTCTCCAGACTCTCTAGGAATATAATTACACATTATGGAGAATAATAAAAATAACATGTTTACATAGTTAGTGAATAAAAGGGATTGGATACAAATTTTTTTCTTTTTTTTTCTTTTTCCTTTTTATTTCATCATATTATGGGGGTACAAATATTGTTAAGGTTACATATATTGCCCTTGCCATCCCTTCCCGACCCCGTGCCATGTCAGAGCGATACAATTTTATTTCTACTGAATCAACAAACCAGAAGAACTTGGACCCAAAATTCATCGTAGTTTTTCTTCAATATCCTTTGAGTCATTTAGACTTTGTCAATATAAATAAGCCCAACATGAAACCAATCAATATAATTTTCCTTCTACATATTTCTGGCACTTAGTTTCTGACTTGCCTTAATGATAAAATATGGGCATGAAGAATCCTAAAACATTCAATAAATACTTGGTATGACCTTAATAACCCCGGCCTTAATCTGTACTAGGACTAAGTCAGCATTTCACAAGAAAAATAGAATCTTGCATTTTCTCAACATTTTAATTCTTATTGAATTGACAGCTTCTCTGGATAATTCACACCAAAGAAAATCTTTAGCTGAGAAGGACTTTATATGAATTAGCTAGAGCTATTGTTTCAGTAAACCATACAATTGTATTACATTTCATATTCATTTTGCGTGTTGTAGACACAGTTTACCTGTTCAGCTAGAGCAAATACTTCAAATAAAACCAGATTTACATATTCCAAATCTTCCCTCTGTAGTTATTTTCTCTACTCAAGGATACATTTTGGCCTAATATGTACCAAATCACAACAGAAGTCCCTTTCTTTTTACTTTTTACCACATCCTAAGCAATTCCTCCAAGGACTTCCTCAGAGTTATCTGCAGATGGGAAAGGCAATTCACAATGCAATAAAATTTATAGCTCATAAAATTATGAATAAGCCAAACGTTAAAAAAGAAAAGTTAAACTAGGTTTAAAATGATTTTTATAATATCAACCACATGAATTGACACAGAAAATGAATTGCAAATGTAAGGGAATGCAACAACTAAATGCTCTGTGCTCTCTGGGTGTTAAATGGAGACAGTCAGCACAGCACAAAGAGATTCAGGAAACAGTCATTGATTTCTCTCAGTGGAGGTGGCCAAAGGAAGGCCCAAAGTAGAATTTTTAAGGCAGATTATCTGGGCATGACTACACGTACACAAGCCAAAAAAAGGAAGTATCTAGGAGTTAGATGATGAAATGATGTAAATCAACCTAAGTCATCACTGTGGTTTTTACGTAAGAAAAATAAAAATGCAGCAAATAAAGAATTAAACAATCTAAACATATCTTTCTCTCAGTAGTAGAAGTTTTTTGTTAAAAGAAGTGTTAGAACCCTTGACAATATTAGAATAGCCTCAATTTCCCATCGCCCTTACCTATTTACCATGGATGCCCATTGCCACAATGACATCAAAATCTAGAAGGGTGAGTAATGAAAACAGATGTTATAAATATCTACTCCAGAATTTTGGGGTCTCCCACAGGGTTTTTTGTTGATGAGCTTTTGTTTCTTACTATACACACCTTTCGTGAATGACCTCATCTGTTCCACTGGCCGTAATGATTTTCTATGCTTTGATGACTCCCAAATGAACGATGATATCACCCGTATTCTTGTGCCCCAGGCCCATATTTTTAACATTATCTCAATGTTTCCCAGTAACTTCGACAGTTTGCCCAAATCCAAGCTAAATATCCAAACCCAACCTGCTTTTTCCTCTGTATTCTCCACCCCAGTTAAACACCATTCACCCAAATGTGTGCAGGGTGGTGGGGAACAGGGAGACAGAGAGAAATGAAGTCACTATTTATACGTCTCTCTTGGCCGCTATCTCTAGGTGCTGCCACCCAATAAGAATTATGTAGCCATCGATGCCTATGATGGGTCTATTGAATTTATCCCTTTCTGTCTGTTTCCACTATCACTTTCTCTGAGGTCCATTCCCAGCCTTTCCCCTACTTTGTTGTCTGTCACTGGGGGGCTGACCTCTGCAAACCCTCTTTCTGAAGCCCCCTTCCTGTTGGCTTCTGCTTTGCTTTGATCAGTGGGGAATACACGTGGAAAACCGGAGGCCTAGAGGAAGAAGAGGGTCAGGTAATCTCAAGCCACGCTGTGTCCCTAATCCTCCATGCTTTTCAGGCCTCTGGGTTTTTGCCCCCATGCTGTTTCTCTGGGTGGAATTCACTTTTTTACCTTTTCCACACATCAAATTCCCAGTTTCTTCATGCCCAGCTCAAATGTCATCTGACGACCTTCTCATCTCAGGGCAATTATTCCCTCCCTCTTCCTGAGGACCATGAAAATACCTTCAGTAAAGCTCTTAATGTGCCAATGAGACTGCTCCCTCACTGAAGATATCAGTATCTTGGTTCTTATTAAAACAATGGGTACGTTTTATTTCTTATCGACTTGACATTTGAGTATTCTTCCTAAATCTACCAGGCAACCTCACCCTCACCACTCTGGTTTTCTTTCCACACTCCCACATAAGCAATGCTTTTTCCGTCTTAAATATTGAAATCCTCTAAGATACCTCGTTTTGCCTTTGATTCACTCTCCCTCCCCTCCCGGAGTGGCCTCAACCACTCCTAAGGCTCCCTCTACAATCAGTAAACAGATGACCCTTAATTTATATTTCTGGCCCAGGTTGGTCTCCTCAACTTCAGATAGGAATAGTCTGGGCATCTCGTTCTGTACATCCCATGGGCTGCTCCAAGGCAACATATGGAAACCTAGCTCCTTCTCTCCCTCACCCTGGCCAATCTCCCACTCCTCAGCCTTTCTACTAATCTCGGGGAATAGCACTGTGAAATCTCACCACCCAGAAACCTTGGAGCTGAGATTGGTTTTCCCTCCCCTAGCACAGGTATTTAAATTAGTCAGAATTTGTGTAAATTTTCCCTCCTTGATGACTCAGTAATCTGAAACCTGTTTTCTATTCCCATTATAATGCCTGTTAATAGGTTCTCTTCATTTCTCGCCAAGATTAGTCCTATTCTACCCAGTTCCTCTGACCTCCTGTCCATTCTTCCCACTGCCGCTAGAAAACTGTTCCTCCTTGCTCTCTGGACAGCAGTTCTGACCCCATCAATCCTCAGCTGGAAACGGTGAATAGCTGCCCAATGAGTTGAGAATAAAATCTGAAGCCTTTATCATGACAGACAAGGCTCCACAATTTTACCCCGTCTAACTCATCTCTCACCAGTCCTCCGCCTCACATTGTGCTCTTTGTCCTTTTTGACTATCAAAAAGTATGCACAATTCTCAGCTCACTGGGTCTCACATAGCATTCATTGCCTTTGGCCCTCTCTCCCCTCTTCCCAGAAGGCACTTCCCTACCTTGTTGGCCCAGATGACCTTTTGTCCCTCATGGAGATTCCACCCAGGCATCACTTTCCAGAAAGCCTTTATTGTACAATCTTATTAAGGCTCACTTCCTCCATTATCCCATGATTCAATGTGTACACCTCTATGAGAAAAATCATCACTGTTTCCTAATTGTATTTTTATGTATTTATTTCTGTCTCAACCTTCAGACTATGAATTCCTTGAAGGCTAAATCTGTGTCCTTTTCTTCGGGTCCTCCCTACTTAATACAGTTTTCTAGCACACAACAGGTGTTAAATGAGTGTTTCTTGAACGTATGAAGTAATCTCATCACAATTGTATGGATACATATGGCATATATAAAATATATAACGTACTTATTGGAGTGAATTGAAAGTTAAAGATGAGGCCTTATTCACCTCTGAATCTCTAGCATCAAGAAGTGTGCCTGACATACAGCAAGTTCTCAAAAAATGTTGAATTTTGATTGGTTCTAAATGGTCTACATTGAGTTGATTTGGTGCCTGAGGTTTTTGGATAATCATGCCAGTCCTTTCGTCTCTCTTGTTTACTGCCAAACTAATAAGTCAGTCAGTCATTTGAGGAGCTCTTTTGGGCAGAACTCTATGAAAAGCTTAAAAGTGGTACAAGGCTTGGTCTTTGTTCTCTTAGAATTTTATAATCTAAATATATACATAAATGCACATGTTAAATTTACTATCAGAGTCCATCATATGGACAGAACAGACAAGACCTTACTAGAGGTATAAAATAGCTCACCACCCACCAAGCCCTATGTATTCAGAGATAATATTGTTCCTGTTTGTATATGCTGTTTTACAATACAAAAACTTTTCTAAAATCCATGTCATGAGCTAAGAAATGAGTCAGAAAAAGACATCTCAGTCTATGAGATTACTTACTCTAATTTCCTCATTAGCAAAAACGACATCATCATAAAGAATATCTGCCAACAATCTGATATAAAAATGTACATGCATCATGAAAAATAATTGCTGTTCAATTACCACTGAATTATAAAGCCGTCGTACAGGTGCAATAATGCAAGAGCCTTAAAAGTATGAAAAACTGCTTAGCTTAGGTAATTACATGTGTTTGAATAAAGTCCCCAGAATAAAATTTGCAGAGTTTGAAGAAACAATGAAATCAGAACCAAAGAGCTATTTATAAATATATGTTTTTACATTTTCTGTGTTTTTCTCCTATATAAATTGCGAAAGGCCAGGGATAATTTTTTAACTCTAGGGTGCAGGGAAAGAGAAAGATAAAGTAGCTCTTCCTTTGCTTCCCATCAACTCATCTCTCAAATTGGATCCACAGGGAGGGCACTACAAAGATAGAAATCTAGCCATAACCATGGTAATTGCATCTTTAAAAATAGTTAAATCTTACTTATGCCCTGTGCATAGTTTACATATAGGAAAAGTAAAATTTATAGGAAGACAATTCTATTACTACTGTGAAAAAGACATATTTCTTGTAAATGTCCAGGGTCTTTAGCAAGAGGAAATTAGACTTAGAGAACTAGAAAGGGTTTTAAATATCATCTAATCCAAAACTCTTAGTCACTGTATAAAAAACTAAAGCCCTAAGAAGTTAAATTTATTGCTCAAATTTGTGCAGATAGTGGGAGAATTGGGTCTAAAAGCATTTGTACAATATTATGGATTTGATTAGGCTCAATCCAGGTCAATTTCTATTTTTCAAGATCCTCAAACTTCAAAGCTCTAGGAGAGATTTTTATCCAATTGCAATGTTGAAAAAATAAAATTGGACTGGTAGCAAAGGAGCATGAATTTTATAGCGAGACAAGCTATTAATTAGTTGAGTTAGCTTAGACCAGTCAGTTCACCTCTCAGATCTTCAATTATAAAACACTAAAATAAGGGGCTTGGCCAAAGTGCCGTCTTCCAAATCTAACATTGTATAATTTTGAAATTAGGAGGTGATTGGTCTAAAATGAGGTACTTTTAAAATCAGATGTCACCAGTCCTAACTCTACCCCACCATCGCTAATCCTCCCTCCTTTCATGGGAATATATCTTCCTCAAAGGAGACATTATTTCCTCAGAACATGTCTGTTAACTCATATTCTAAGCAAATGATAGATTTAAAAGTGGGGGCTTTAACAATCATCAATACTTTAAATTTTCCAAGACCAGTACCACAGAGGTTATTTCCTCCTACATCTTCCCTTAAATTGGGGCAGGCAAAATCCAAATCTTAACACTGATTAATACAATTCATGATCCAACTGCTTATGTTTTACTTTTAATGGAAATATAATCTAGTATTAAAATAATAGCTAAATTATTTAATTTACTTCAAGAAATAAAAAGGTAACCCAAAGAAATTAAAATTAAATTTAGATTAGTATTTTGCAATTAATTTTAAAATGACCGAAACCTGTCCACTTTCCTATGTTAATAGAAACTTCAACTTTTTCTCAAGTGTATTACTACTCTACAGTTTATGTGTAGCATTGCCTAGGCTTCTCTAGGTGCTTTGCAAAGGAACAGCACAGTGCCCCAATAAATTTTCATGAAATCTGAATGGTATTCAGTAGAGGGTGATTAAATAGTAATGTTCTAAGCTGCCTTTGCCTTGGGAATGTTTAACATTGTCACATAAAGTGTCATTGTGTTCTTTCTGTATCATGAGGGATATGTTTCACCTCCACTCAAAAAAAAGTGACCTCCTACAGAGAAAAAAAAACAACAGGAATTTGATTCCTTTCTTTTATCGACTATTATATATGCCCCAGGTGACTCCAATTCACACTGTCATATATGGTAAAGTCATCTTCCTTCATCCCAATTCTGTTCCCTTGTACCGACTAGCACTACCGTCCACTAAGGTGTATATGTTAGAAACCTGCACAGCAATTTTGATGCCCTTGCTCTGTCCTACGTGTTCTACCTCCCAATTTCTAACAAATTCTGGCACTTGTACCAAATCCTGGTACTTCTTTTTTTCATTCATCTTTTGCCTAGATTATGACACTAGTAATGGTGATGGTAGTAAAAGAAGTAGCTAAGAATTGTCAAGTTTTGCAAGTACCTCTTAACTGGTACCCGTACTTCTGATCTTAAGTAGAAAAATTATTTTGTATGAAAGACTTTAGTCCTTTATGCTCTGCTCTATTGTAGAAATTCACTCAATTTGGACAGGTCCAGCATGTACAAGAGGAATGACTTCAAGAATGAAACAAAATCCCATCTTATAAAGCTATTTGTGATTTAGCTTTTTCTTATCTCTTCATTTCTCTCCATACTCCTGTATCTCCCTGACTCACGCCTTCCAAAATTGCTTCTGACATAAATCATAAAAAATATCTTTAGGCTCTTAGAGAGTAACATGCTCTTTATTACAGAGAGCATACTTTCTGTTAAGAATAATCCCCACCTTACACATCTTCCCCAAGCTGAATTCTATCTCTCCTTCAGATCTAGGCATCAATATTATTTCCATGTAAACCCTTTTGTGGACTTTCTGAGTTTGGGATACAAGCCCTGCTACATGCCTCTATAACATTTTCTTCTTCCCCCATAACACATAGCTCACTAGACTGCAGTTCTTGCTTAATTGTTGGAACCCCTCACTAGATTGTAAGCTTTATAAAATCAAGGTAGGTATTTTGTCGTCATGGAATGCTGGTTCTTGGCTTCTATTAGGTGCTCAATAAATATTCGTTGGTAGTCAGATACAGTCTACTTGCTACATTTTAATACTTTTGCTTCCTTCATAATATCCTAGTTATGTCTAAGCCTAAACCATTCTTTCATTTATTCATTCAGAAAATCAACCAATCATTCATTCATTCAAAATGTGTTAATATAAATGTAGCAATGAATTTTTGCCAAGTTATTAGAGTCAAGATCTGGTAGCAGACTGAGAGAAATTTAGTAAGGAGCACTTCTTGCAGAACTCTATCTGAATGAAAGTTATTTATGTCTCATTGTGTCACATGGCACAGCCACTGTATGCCACTAGGCACATACTCAAATAACTAGTACATTCCAGGCACTGTGGTAGGTGGGGGGCGAAAAGGTAAGTGTGAAAATGCTCCTGTTCTCAAATAGCTCATGGTCAGCAAGGAAAATGGGCATGCAAATTAGGTAATATAATATAATAAAATACCTGTTACAAGAGAGAAATATAGTGTTTTAAGAATACAGAGAAGACTCTATCTTAGAGAACCAGAGGGACTTTTACTGAGGATGTGATACTCATGCTGAGATTTAAAGAAGGCAGAGAAGCTCCCAAAGTGAATGGAAAATGAAAGTGTCCCAAGCAGAAGAGGTAAAAGAATGTGGCATAGTCACGGAACTGTAAGCATGTTACCCAGTTCCATGGCAGAAACAGCAAGGGAAGACTTACACACAAGGCAGGAACTTGATCATAAAGGGCCTTTTCTTCCTTTCTAACTTGATCCCATTGTTTAAAGGGACTGTTTACAAGCTTTAAGCAGGGGAGCAAATTGAACAAATTTAGATTTAAAAAAAAAAATTTCAGGAGGTTTAGGGAAGATGAAATAGAAAATGTGCCCCAATATCTTAGAAACTGAAATGATTTTAGGTGATATGTGGTTTGCACATTATATAATGTGGAATCCTGCAGCAAAAAAGTGGTTGTTATGCATTATATTTCGATCTTTTTTATTATATAAAGAAAAAAGCATCTTCTGAGTGTAGGCTCTGGCATGAGGCCACCTAAGTTTACGTCCCTGCTCTGCTACTTATGGATGATCTTGAATAAATCATTTACATTCCGTGCCTGTTTCCATAATGGTAAGATAGGGCTCATAAAAATAGCATCTTCCTCCTGAGATGGTTTCAAAGATAAATGAATTCACACCTAGACCAGAGCCTGACCCCCCAAAAAAACCTCTTAGAAAATGTTACTTTTTTCAATCAGTATATTATACTTACTTTTACCTTCTATTTATAGGAAGTGATTTTATTTATGGTAGTAACTTAAAATTTTCTTCTTAAACAGACTTATTTGATTTTAAAACTTAAGTCATTTTAAATAAGGCTATTAAGACAATAGCATAAGATATGGCAGAAATCAGGCCAGTCAGCGGAACAAGAGGTGGATAGCTGTGGCAAACAGACGACAATGACGCACAGGTGACTGAGTTTGGGAGGGAAGGAAGCCATGCTGCAGGCAGCAATGCAACGGGGACATGCGAAAGGGCTCAAACTAAGGCAGAGTAGACAAGGTAAAGAAAAAGGATGGATTTGTGAATATTTATGAATGAATGAATATAATGAATGAATATTATGAATATTTATTTGTGAATATTTAGAAGGTTGAATTGATAGTACTTACCCCCCAACCCTGACCCCACCAACATCTACAATAGATCCTGGCACATATTAGGTACTCAATAAATATTTTCTGGAAAAAAGGTAAATATAAGAGGTGAGGAAGAAGAGAAGAAGGTGTCAAGGACATCTCACAGTTTTTTCCCTTGGATATGTGTGTAAGGGGTGATTTCATGAACCATTAAGAAAGGGAGTAAGGGGAGTGGGATCTGGAAAGAGATAATGAGTTAAGTTTGGGACAGGATGAGTTTGAATTTTCACTGAGAGACTCGATGGACGTGTCCACCAATTCACCGAGAACCCAGGAGGGATGTCTCAGTTCCGCACATCTATTTGGAAGCTATCAGTTCTGTATAGAAGCCCTACTTTCTTTTTCCTTCATAATCAGATAGAAAAGAGAAGAAGAATGAAAAAATGGGGATGATATGGATGGATGTTTGTATTAGTCAGTGTTCTCCAGAGAAACAACCAGTAGAGTAGTAGAGTGTGTGTGTGCGTGTGTGTGTGTGTGTATACATACAGGAAGGGACTTTAAGGAATTAGTTCACATGGTTGTGGAGGCTTGGCAAGTCCAAAATATGATGAGGGAGGCTGGCAGGCTGGAGACTTAGGGAAGAGTGGTGGTTCGAATCCAAAGGCAGTCTGCAGGAAAACCAGGAAGAGCCTACATTGCAGATGAAGTCCACAGCCTGCTGGAGGATTCTCTCCTGCTGGGGGGCAGTCAGCTTTTTGTTCTATTCAGGTCTTCAATTGATTGGATGAGGCAACCTGATTTTCTCAATGTCCACTGAGTTAAATGTAAATTTCATCCAAAAACATCCTCACAGAAACATCTAGAGAAATATTTGATCAAATATCTAGGCACTGTTGCCCAGGCAAGTTGACACATAAAATTAACCATCATAGTTTTCATGTGATAATTCATTCCCACCTTATTTACTTTATACAGATATACCCTCTATGTAGAATTCAACATAATAGCAAGATTCGTAATTGTCATTGCATGATATGAAATAAAAACTATAGGGATACAATAGCTTCATTGTTAGTTGTCCCTAGAAAGATACGAAAACACACTATATTGGAGAAGAATATTTTCTGTTCTTGGGACTGTGTGAATTACTATCTGCTAGGGGCTGAAGTAATTCAGACAGAAGGATCAAAGTGTAGATGTCATACAATGGCCAGAGCCTCTTTATAATAGGAAAGAAGTTTACACAGAGAATGTCTTTTTCACAAAACAGAAAGTAAAGCCCAATATGTTATCTTTCCATTTCACTTTAGACCTTGAACAACCTAGCAAAAAAATTCACTGCAAGTCTTTGATGTACCGTTTTTAATAATTAAATTATAGTGAGCCCAATCTTCATGTTCTTGACAATGCTTTCAAACCCACTGCCAAACCTCACAGTCAATGGAATTAAATGGAATCGATAGGCCTAAAAGAATAAATATCTTCAACTGACCTTTGTGTACACCATTTAAAGAGAATTATTGAGCTAGAAAAGCTCTTCCTTTAAAAATACCTACGAGGTGTTTAGAGGACCTATGAAAAGTTATTCCAAAAATACATACAAAAATGGAAGAGTGTTGCAGTAACACACTATAAAAGCGCTTTAGAAGGTATTACAGTTTTCTCAAAATTCATAAACATCCTGGAGATATCTTATAGAGATGCTTTTTAATCCTGCTTTTAATCCTTAAAAGCAAGGCTTGCATTTCCGGAATATTCCCCAAACAACCCTTCCAGGATCTGAAGCACGCATGCTCTGGATGCTCAGGAAAAAACATGCATGGTCATTAGTTCATCCAATGAGCCTCTGACTAACTTTATCCATTAAATAAAATCCATTTTCCAATACATACAAGTATGGTCAACATTATTACTCCATATGTTTGACTTGTGACGTTTGTCTTTCCAATGAAGAATTCCAATGATAAGTATAATCTTCAGACCTGATCAGCATTTTAAAAACAATAGACAGTTTCCAATTAAAAAAATTTCTTGAAGTTTATATTGTAATTTGATGTTATATATCAAGAAGCCCAAAAACTTTCTCACACTTTGAATCAGTAATAGTGCTTCTAAAAAAAATCAGCCTAAGGATATAATCTGGGAATAAGGGAAGCTTTATGCACAAATATTCATTCCGGAATAATTTATAAAGGTGGTGTTTTCTTTTCATTGTGGATTCATGGTCAAAAATTTGAGCAAAACTGGCTTAAAACTGATCTGCGATGAACAAAATTGACCAACAATGGAAGAATAGTTAAGTGTTAATGCAATCATAAAATTTATGTTTACAAAGAGTTCATAATGGTATATTAAAATGCTTATAACAGTGCTTACAAATGGGGTAGAAAATATGTTATACAATAACTGTACATAATTATACAATTTAAATATTTTAAATCTACTAATGAAAAATAGCCATGGAAAGAAAACATCAAAAGGAAGGCTTCAAAAATTTTCATTGATTTTTCTTTAATTTTTAGAAACTTTCCAAATTCAACCCAATGTACATATATGATATACCTTGCTTCTATAGTGGAGGAAAAATATCACTTCATTACAGAGATAGAGGGGCAGGGAACAGAGAACAAGCCTGGATTGGGATTGGAGAAAGGGTTACATAAAACTAAAGTATGCATAAATTCCCACTCAAGGGCTCAAGATTGTTGATAACAATGATGACATTCAATATTCCCTGCCAAGTATTATTCTCAAGTGGAATTGATACTTGTCCTTTGAGATCACTTTGAACACAGTATTGAGAACTCATAGGGAAGTGACAATTAAAAAGGAGGTGTTTTCTCATTACTTCAATGTTATTCAGCACAATCTCACCCTTTTAACTTCTGTTTTTTGTGCAAACATGAATTTGGCAATGGCTCCATAACGTTTCTCTAGAGCTCATTGCTCCGAGTAGCTAGGAAACACCGGCATACAGCAGCAAGTAATAACAAACCTGTTTCCACATACAATCCTTGACAGGTCATCAGTCATTTTCTAAACCGAACCTCAGAAATGATATTCTGAGACAGGCTTTACTGTTTGTATTTTGCAGTTGATGTAATGGGCTCATAGACAAAAAGAAATTCGCCTTAAGTGATAAAGGGGCAGGAATATAACTCAGTTCTCCTAACTCCCAAGTCAGTAAACATCCCTTTTGACAACTATTTTGAACCTTGTTATAAGATTAAAGTCAGATTTTTTTCCCCTTACAGATAACTAAAATAAAATTTATTTCTGAGTAAGTGGCTCTCATGGAGAGTTACCAAATATCCCCTTCAAAGAAGGCAAATGCTGTTGCTCTTCTTGACTCAACTACCCCCAGCCCACAGGCTCCTACCACCTGTGGCCTGTTCAGGGATACACAGAGGAGCCCAAAACTTCAGACCTGGTCAACCTCAGGCCCTGGGAAGTGGCTCAGGGAATGACACTGCAAGAGCACTTTGTCAGGGACTAAATGTGTCAGCCAGTGGCTAAGGAACAACTTTCCCTTGCATCTGGGGCAAATACAAAAGTAAAATATCACTTAGGGTTCTTTGGAAGCCACAGAAGCAAAATGTACCTAACTTAACAAAACTCAAAACCGATTGGAATGTTTTGAGCCTTTTACAGAAGGAACAACCAATCTCTCCTGCAGGGTAAGAACAAGGAAGGCACTGAGTTCTCCATCAGGGCCTCATGGGCAATCCCTTTAGGGTACTGCTTCTGAACGACCCGGCTTCCACCATGCCCATTCTTGAGTTATTTCACTCATGATTAAAATGCTAGAAGAGAAAGGCAAAAGGACTGTCTTAGGCTGTGTGTTGACGGTCTTGGACAGAATAAAGGAGATATCCTGATTAACACTCCCCCGTGATCTCAGGTACTAGATGGCAGTCGTTCTCCAAAGGGAGGGTGACCACAGGTGGGAGTTGGCCAGGGACAGTCACATTATATACCCGTTTAAGGAATAACTATAAATAGCATCATTTTTCGCTTACTAAAGCGTCCAAGTCTGGATAAAAAGTTGCATGATCACTCTACATAAAGGAAAAAGAGGGCATTGTTACCAAAGATGGAATAAGTGATGCTGAGCAGATACAAATAGCTACCATTACAATGAGACTATTACAAGGGGTCAAAACAGTGTTTTGTTCCCAGTCTCTCAGGACAAGAGATGAGAATCAGAGTTAAAGCCCTTGTCAGTCTTTTGGTTTTGACTCCAGTGTGAAAATAACATTCCTATACTCATGTGTTGAATTATTATGACTTTGACCCAATAGTTCCAGTCCCTTGTCTTCCATGTCCTTGCAGCTAAATCACTAAATGTGAAGGTATTGTCTCTCACTGCTGCTGTTTTAGCTTAATTGGTGCCCTCCTGCTTTCCAGAATACAATGCTAACATCCATTCACCCAGCTGGAGGGCTAGGGTGATACCAGATCCAATACTCCCGAAAGCATGTGTAGGCTGGTTGCTGTATCCCTGACTGCTGATTAACATAAGGGAGTCAAATAGCGCCTTTTGATTCTTATTTCCTGAGAGGCTGTTCTACAAGCATAGGGTCAACTTAAAGGAAGCAGGGTTTTGTTTAATATTTTCTCCTTTCATTAGTGCACTTAAATTACTTTCTTGTAAACTCTGCTTGTTACCTAAATGTACTAGCACTTTTGTTACCTAATTAACTTTCTTATCAGAATTCCAACCAAAAATAACAAGAAATGTAATAATGATAAGGTTTCCTGCCCCCTCAAAACAGATTTCCTTTAGCGCTTTATCTCTTGGTACTGTTCTGGCTTGTTTAATTAAAGTATCAGAAATTAATAGACTCAAATTATTTCTTGATCTAGTGCTCAAATTCTCCTAAAATACTGCTTCTTCTGCCTCAGTATTTAAACCTTTATCAGTATGAGGCAGATGAGTTTCCACACGTATGCAACTGGGTTCGTGTAATTCAATATAATTTTGGAGGAAGAGCCTAATTTAGCCTCTAAGTAATTAAACAAACAAATCAGTTTTGGCTGCACTGAGCTACTATGAACATTGAAATACTCATGTCTCCTCTCCTGTGCTCTTGGATCATCAAAATGAACAACATTAATGTGCAAAAAACCTTATGAAATTTTGGCATGGAGATGTGAAATTCAAAGCTATGATCTTACTTATTTTTTCATTAGAAGGATGGGGGTTAAAAAAATCACCCAGTTCAAACTACTAACATAAGCTGCACACAAGGAAGGTAGACATGTCTGTTATGGACTTTACAATAAGTGATGAGGTAGTACCTTTAAATCACAGCATTGAGAAGGAGAAAACTGTAAGTCACATTGGTTATTCCTCTTCCTCATACCCTGTGAAAAAAATTCAGGTTGGAATCTGCCTGTTTCTGGTGGAGCTGTGTGAGAGGTTCACTTTCTTTGAAGTTGTCTGCAACATGATCCCCTTTTGCACTGTGAAGCTTGGCTACCGCAACCACCAGGCAGCCATTTTGAACTTGTGCTTTATTGGAACTTCAATACTTACCCCTGTGATTGCCGGATGGCTCACGGATGTCTATGTGGGAAGAAACAAACTGGTGTACACTTGCTTATTTCTACATTTTCTAGGTGAGTGTCCTCTGCTGACTGGATTGTTTTGCAACTTAATTGAATAGATTTTTGTTAGAATTATTAGTTTATATTACTCCCACCCTGCTCTTAGCATAAAATGTGATAAATGAAGTAAGAATGTTGTTTCAATTTATTTTGTTCTCTGTATTGTTTGAAGAATGCCTATGTGTGTTAGAAAATGCTTTGATACCTATATTATTGCACTTATTATATTTTGTAACGATTATTTCTTTTTTATTTATTTATTTTTTATTTCAGCTTATTATGGGGGTACAAATATTACGGTTACGTACATTGCCCATGCCCCCCATTCCCCCTCGAGGCAGAGCCTCAAACATGACCATCCCCCAAACATTATTTCTTTACCTATCTTCTGTACTCCTTAGAATACCCCTATTTCCCCCTTTTTGCCCAAAGACAAAATTGTGACAAATTCCCTGTGAAATATAAATTTATTTGCTTCACAACTAATATGAAATATGCTAAAAAGGTTTTCAAAGTTCATGTAGAATAATTGAGAAATGTTTTTATCAAATGGTGGTCTTTTAATTAGTCATGTTAATTAAGATTGCTTATGAAGGCACGACTTCTATATTATTAACTATGGTTATATGCTTTTAAAAATAAGTGAATTCAGATACTCTGTGCTTCTTTAACATAGAAAAAAATAATAAACATCTACAAAAGTTTGGGAGTGAAGTGCTTGTAAGAAATGCTGGAGAAATATCAAAAGAGTTTAATAAGGTATAGAGAGAAAGTTGATGAATAGTCTAGAATTTTAGGCTGAAACGTTCAAGTTATTCTTCACAGACAACAAGAAGTCTCTGAAGATACAATGAAAACAAGATTTGAGAAATGCTTTTCTTCAGTAAACAGGATGAACAAGCACAGTGAGGGGTTAATAGAGAGAAACTAGAAAATCTCAGGATGATGGTCTAAGCAATAGAAAAATGCCAATTCAAGACAGAACATGTGAAAAACTATAAAAACTCGGCAACTAAATAAAGGCACAAATATAATGGAGGAACAAAAATTAAGTCCAGGGTTCTGAGCTAAGGAATTTGGGAAGGTAGTGTGCTGTTCACCAGTAGTGAGAAGTGCAGCTGGAACGCATGTTGGTGGGAGGGTGAAGGAGGAAGGGATGGATACGTATCAGGTACTCAACACACCACACAACTTCAGGCAGGTGGTAAATTACCATTCAGGGAATCGATTAGAGTGTGATTCAAATCTGTAAATTTCATTGCCGAAGTCCTTTGAAATGAAAACTAAGTCTCTGCGTGGTAAAAACTCACTCAACACTCAACAAATATTTCTTATTGACTAGTCTGTGCCAGGCATTGTTCCAGGATCTGAGAGTGCAACAGAGAAGAAAGTAGTCTGTTCCTGCTGAAGGTGACTTTTTGGTGCAAGGAGAGAAAAAATAAACAAGTAGATAGCTATGGTGCCAGGTGGTAATAAATGTTATGATGAAAAATAAAGCTGGGAAAGGGGACAGGCTGGAATGGACAGTGGCAGAGTAGCTACCTGGAATCAGAGAATGCTTTTTGATAAGGAGACATTTTAGCAAACACCTCAATGGTGTTTTTTGCTCTGCTTCACTTGATAACAGGCCACACCAGTAGCATTTGGTAACTTCTTGTTTAACATGGTAATTCCCATCAGTCTAAATTCTGAGGTGAGTCAGTCATCATATCAGGACAGAAATCCCGCCTTCGGAATTTGGCAAACAAAAGACCTATGTCAACTCTATATACATTCATTTTCTTAGTAAAAGTTATTTGATTGTATTTTCCACTCCCAGCTGCCATCAAATTCCAATCAGTCACTAAATATCAAAGGTTCTATCAGAAATGTCTCTTCTGTCTGAATTGCTACCACCTTAGCTCAAAAATGCAGCTTTTTCTTGACCATTACAAGGGCCAATGTACTGGGCTGCCAGTTGTCAATCGGTCTCCAGTCCATACACCCTTCTATCAAGAACACCAACTTCCTGAAAAAATAAATCTATATATTGGCTATATTATCTAAAAAATAAAATCTAAATTTATTAATTTAGCATACAACAACCTTTACAATCTATTCCATGCTTACCTTGCCAGACTTCTTGCTTAATATGAAACCCTAACTATGGCTGAACTTCTCCTTCCCTGCTTCCCTAGCTTTCTAATCTTACATATGCTCTTCTCTCTGCCTGAAATTGTCACCTTCCTTTGTCTTTCCACCCCATATCCCAAACTGGAAAACTCCATTCTTTCAAGACCCGTATAATATTTGTTGTTAGCTTCTTTGTGTTCAACCACATCCTGATGGTACCTATATGATTGATTGCATTTAGCACTTTATAATATAATTGTCCACCTACATGTCTAACATCTCTGACAAACCCACTAGCTCCTAGAGAGAAGAGAACTCCCACCCCCTGTAGGGGATATGACACATCATGGCACTTTATACAGAGATACCAAATACAAGTATGCTAATTATGTGATGCACACTAGCACACATTATCATACATGTCACAGATTTGCATTTTTATTACATTAATTTTACAGTAGATAGAAATAAAGTTTTTATCTAACAAAATCAGTATATCATAACATTTTCTTAAAAGATGGACGTAAAGTGCTTTTCTAATTTACACAAAGGTACTATATAAACTAAAAGGGTCTTGTCCTTAAAGAAATGGTTCTTGAATAAAATGATTTCTCTGCTCATTCTTTTTGGATATCCCTTTATCTAGCCAGGCCTCACATCACACTTCCAGAGGAGAGGATTGAGTGATGGAGAGAGAACAGTTAGTTCTGCATCTGGCTAACCTTGGAAGGAAACATTTCAAACTCAATAATTGAAAGGGCCCACCTCATGGTAAATCAATCTGTTGCCAAAAAGCTTCACATTATGAAAGCCTCTGTAGGGGAGATGGAAATGTTAGACCCAATTTTTATCTATAAGAGACTTATAGTCTAATTGAGAAAACTAACCACAAAAAACAACTATGCAAAAATATATACCAAAATGTTAGTGCCAAATTAATAAAATGGAGAACAAAACTGATATGGGGGAGCCTTTTTTCACTAATCAAATTGGCGAAGCAAAAATTAATAATAGTAGCTAGTGTTGATGAAGGCCACCCATACAATGGTGGTAGGAGATTAAATTGTTGCATTGCTAAAGAACATCTGTCAGTGGTATTAAAAAGCCATAAAAATATGAATGCCTTTGACTGAGAACTCAGGCTAAGGAAATAATCAAAGATGTGCATAAAAATTGTCATGGTAAAGATATTTTTGCGGTGTTCATTCACAATAACTGAAAAGAGATTTTAAAACAAATTTTGGCTAGAATCTCACATCATCACTGGAAATCATGTTGAAAAAGAATATATAAAGATATTAAAAATTGTTCATATTATTTGGTTATGTTAAATGGAATCAACAGTGTAATCTCCATTTAGGTAAAACATATTCATGAAAGTATAATATATGGTAAAGATTATCTCTGGGCTAGGAGATTATGGGCCTTTTGTATTATTCTGGGTGCTTTCCTATATTTTTCAAGTTTTCTGAAGTAAGAATATATTACTTTTATAATCTGATGGGAGGGAAATGCTATTTTAAAAAAAGAATGATTTGACCACTTGATGGTAGGAAGTTCAAGAAGAGAGAGATTATATCTGGTTTACTCTGTAACACTGGGAAAGTCATAACCTCACTGAACCGTTTCTTTTCTTCTTTTTTCTCTTTCTTTCTTTATTTTTGAAAAATCGGAATACGAAAATCTATCCTCTGACATCACAAAGTTTTTCTGAGATGAAACAATATAGTACGTTAAAATGTTTTGCAAAATATAAAGAGCTTAGCAAAAGCATAGAATTGTATCTTAATTTTTATTAGACAAGGAAAGCCGTCAAGTGTAGTCCCTGTGAGGTGGAAGTGAGGACACTCGACCCTCCTTTGTCACTCTAGGTCCTCCCTCCTTCCAACACGGGCATCACCACTCACATTCCTTTCTCCCCACCCTTCTCATCTCTACGCCTGCCAAAGAAGGCCCATCCAGGTGCGTACAAAATAAAAGAAGTAAGAAGGGCATTAAAAATGAGAAAAAGAAGTAGGAAAGGAAAAAACAGGCTGCTTTCTCCTCGAACTATGATAATGTTCTTCTTAACAATTTTTATTTAACAGATTTCTGAGCTATCTGACATCATGGAATTTTCCATCACTCTTGTTGATTAAGAACAAATAAGCCTTGTTAACAGTGGTATCCTCTAGGGGCGGGAATACAAACGACTTAGTTTTTTACGTGATGCATTTCTGAATTGTTTTAACGTTGTTACGGTGGACATGATTTGCTTATACGTTCTGAGAAAAAACATAGTTCAAGCTTGAGGGGGAAAAAAAAAAAGCCCTAAAACTCTGGATTAGATAAGATACATACTGCAGGAAATTTTCACACTTAGAAAAATCAGCCTATCTCCCAAATTGCAATGATTAACATAAATGTTTTAATAATACAATCACATAATGATGCTACTGTCAGAGGAAAAACATTTATGATGTGATTTGGTGGTTCAATTGGTCTATGCTATATTTATTCCTCCTTTTTCTCTACCTACAGGTACTGCTTTGTTATCTGTGGTTGCTTTTCCCTTGGAAGATTTCTATCTGGGCACTTACCATGTGATTAACAACATAGCGAAAAAGGAACAGAACAGGCTGTTTTATGTAGCACTGCTGACTATCTGCCTTGGTACAGGAGGAGTAAGAGCCATCGTTTGTCCACTGGGTGCTTACGGCCTTCGGGAGTGTAGCTCAAACAGACCAACGTCTTTTTTTAACTGGTAGGTCGCGCTCGTTAGGAGGGAAAACGGATCTATGACATTCCCCTCGATTTTGGAATTTTTCACTGTTTGCTTTCTGATCTCATTTTGATAGTCGTTGCTCAGTGTTTGTCATTGAATGGGCTGGGTGAGTAAGGATGTGATGACATCTGTGATGATGATTATGTCAGTAGTCACTGTAGATTATAAGTCAAATACAGACCAGTACAGCTCACCAGCACCTTCCTGAGACAAGCTGATAAATTTACCCTCCCAGTAAAAAGATGAGAAGTGGCTTGTCATGTCGAATAGAATATGGCTTTGCAACCAATGAGGCCTGAGTAGAAGTCTCAACTCTGCCTCCCACAAGCCAGCTGACCTTGATCAAGTCCTTTATTCTCTACTTCAGTTTATTTCTGACGGGGTACAATACTACTTCTCATGTATTATTAGAGGTAATAATGTGTATATCGTGGCAAAGAACTTGGCAAATAGTGATCAAAAAGCAGTAGCCATCATTATTATTATTAATTATATCTATATTGTAATAGACTAATTTGGCAGGAATTATTAATATAAATGTATAGTCCAATGAAAAGAGAAGATGGCAAAGATGAAAGAAGTATTTCACAATATGTTAAAACATCACCCAGCACCTCTGTTTCTCACCCACTTCACCCCCAATACCTGAAAGAGTTTATATTCCATTAAAAAAAAACTGAATTTCTGGGAATCTTCGTCTCTCTCAGTGAGTTCTTAGACAATTTAACAGTTTGCGTGGTTTTTAAGGAACCAATTTCTATTACTAAATACAAATTCAAAAAAACCTGAAATTTAGATCTTAAGAGATAGCAGTCAGCATTTAATATAAAATTTCTTTTTTGTTGTTGTTATTCACCAGTGGACAACAAATATATGTGAGATACACTGTCCTTTGTTCCCACTTTTCTGTGAAATGGGTTGCCAACATTTTCCTAAAATATTTGTCTTTCCATCAATGTTTGCAATGGATAAAAGCAACGCACAGACAGCATCAGACAAAAATGCTTAAAGAAAATTCATATTAAAAGCACTAAATGAAAACATTTCAGAATACATATTGGCTTGGTATATGGAGCTATCCCAGGTAATTTCTATTTTCTCTGTCTTTCTTCTGCTTTCTATTTTTCTTTCTCTCTCTCTTTCTTTCTTTCCTTCTTTTCTTTCTTCCTCTCTCTCATTTTTACTCCAATTATATTAATATTACCAAGCACTCAGGCCTATTTTGGATTAAGTCCTAATGTCAGGGAACAATGCAGTTTTACCAAAAGTGGAGACTCTTTACTTCCTTACAGCAAATTCTGCCTCCTTGACCTGCCCAAAGGAGAAAGAAAAATCCTTCTTTTTTATTCTATTCGGAGGTTTTAATCCTTAATTAGCAACATCATTTTGATTAAATAAGACTCTGGAGGATTAAGACTGGAGAGCAATCAGTTGTTCTGAAAGATAGCTCTGGAGAATTTATTGTACTGTGGTCTTAGTCATTCAGAGTTGTGTTTAATCAAAGTGACATTTCTCAGTGTTGATTACAAAGGAGACATTATATGAATGAAATATTTCCTTTGGGAAACAGAGGGAGCTCCCAACGGGTTTGTGCTTTAGGGCTTTGGGAAGGGGCTTGGGGAAGGGGGTAAAAATGGATTTCTGCAGCTGTGAGGAGCCAGGCCAAATTTAGGATGAACACATTTAGGTTTTAAAAATTATTTTCTAATTTCATTAAAATCTCTGATAGTGTTTAAAAAATTTAAAGTCAAAGCATCTAGAAATGTATATAGAAAATCAGGCCATTATTCTTTAATGTGAGAAAAGAATATTTGGATGGTAAGCTCCTTGTAGACTGAATCTACTTGTTTTAGCTTTATTTTTCAGTTTAAATACTAAACTACAGGATGACTTTTTATGAACATTCACTTAGCTTATTGCAGTTTATAGTAATGAATGCTAATTCTATTCCTATACACACTGCATAGGTTGGTGGCAAAATGGGCAGACACCCCACCAGGCAGCCTGATAGCTGGCAGAGTCCTGGCTCTGTCACTTATGCGTTTTATGGCCTTTGGCAAGTTCCTTAACCTTTTAGGGTCCCAGATTCTTCATCCACAAAATGGAAATACCTTGGAGGGCTATTGTATCGTTTATACATATAGTATACTAGCACATTATAGGTACTCAAATTACGATAGTAATTATTGCTGTTGTTGTTAAATGATGAATAAGTCATAAGCAAAAACCATTGCCTAAATGCTGGGAAAGGAGGTCGTCTATAAAATGGACAGATTATTAATTCACAATCTATTTCTCCAAGTCAAAATTGCCTCTAGAAATTACAAGCCTGATAAATATAAGGAAGTTCAGTAGTGCCTTTAAAAAATAACATACCACTTGAATCTATAACCACTCGAAGTCTGCATTCAGTCCTATTTGCAGCACAGATGTCAGATGTTCATAGTTCTGGGACCTTTAATGAGATGTGTCATTGCATCTATACCACCTAAAGCTTCCCTGTGATCATGTGAAGCAGCATAGACTGGAAGTCTCAGGCACTGAAAACACCACTTCCGAGAAAAGCTGCCAGACGTAGGTGAGAAAACCACTCCAAGCCAACATTACCATCTGGTACTGGATTTTCCTCAACTACGCACCTCATTGAAAAAATAAAGCTAAACTCCCTGAAATCAGGAGGCATCGTAATCTGCCAACATCCTTGTGCCATGGTCTCGATCAGAACCTCGTTCTTTCAACATATTTCAAAATCTGAGGTGGACAATTAAGAATCACCACGCTGGAGATCACCTAGGTAAATACACCTGTGCAGATTCTTTTCTGGAAGCAAAAAGAAGGTGGATAATTCAGTGTGTTCGTGGCTATAGTTTTAAATTCTACCACAATTAATCTCAAATCTTCCTTCTGCATCTCTCTGCTTATTTCACCTGACAATTTGCATCCTATCTACATATCACAGTCTGTTGCTAAGGGGTTTCAGGAGTGAATGAAACACGAGTAAAAGCCCAAACAGAATGTCGGTAAAGTTATTGAAAAAGTCTGGAGACTGACTTATTCCAACCTAGGAATTTTGAATATCTGGTACTCAAATTGACCCTGCATTATAGCTGTCTCATAGCGAAATATTCCTATTTTAATACTTACTCTTCAAATTTCATAGCTTTTATCTTAAGGAAACACTAAAGGTAAAAATTTATTATCCCACAGCATTTTTCCAGAAGCTGTTTTAATATTAACCAGAGCACTAGGGACAGTGATGGTCAATCCTAGATTCACATTAAAGCTACCTGAGGATTCTTAATAAAAATACTGATGCCTGGGCCCTGCTACCAGACATTCTGACTATGTCGATTCAAGGTGGGACCCAGAGACCAGGACTTTTTCTTTAAGCTGCCTAAGTAGCCCGAGTTGAGAACCACTGCTCTAAAGCAGTGTTGCTGATTTTAGTAATCAGTTGAGGGCCTTGTTAAAAATGTTTCCAAAGCTCCACCCCAAACCTCCCAGATTACAATGTCCAGGGAAGACAGGTAGGGAATACATATTTTTAACAAGTACTATGTTAGTTTATTCAGGCTGCTATAATAAATTACAATAGATTGGGTGGCTTATAAATAGAGATTTATTTTTCACAGTTCTGGAGGCTGGAATTCTAAGATCAGGGTGCCAAACATTGTTCGATTCTGGTGAGGCCCTGTTCCCGGTTGCAGACTGGTTTGCTATTATGTCTTCACATAGTGCAAGGGGCAAAGGAGCTTTCTGGGGCCTCTTTTGTAAGGGAATTAACCCCATTCAGGAGGGTTCTACCCCCATGACCAAAAGACTTACCTCCTATTACCATCAACTTGGGGATTAAGATTTCACTATATGAATTTGGGGGTGAGGGCACAAACATTCATATTATATCAAGTACCTCTTGCAATTCAGAAGATCAAATATGTTTTGGAAACAATTCTAGAGCCATAAGGAAGGGAGATTTCAAACTCAGTTCAGTGATATCTTTGAAAAGAAATGGAACTAAACATTGATTGAACATACCCAATGTGTGCCAGACTGCTCTGGAAATTTTTGATGATTTATAGCAATTTTCACCATACTTAAAAATCCACCCAACTGAGAGTTTCTACAAAATCCTGAGAAGAGAGAGAAACAAAATATAAATCTACATATATTCTTCAATAGTAAAATAATAATTTATAAGGTACATTTCAGCCAACAAAATCAAAGCAGTTCGTGGAATAATCTTATTAATACTCAAAATATTCTCTGAGCTTCCTACTGAGGAGTAGTAGCCTGTACATAGCTTTGGAAAAAAAAATCACCAGATCCTCCAAAATTCTAATGCATAAGCTCTAGTAAAGTTTAATAAATGCTACCCTCTCACTCCAATAACATCAAGCAGCTCCTTCTTCATCTCTGCCAAAATGGTAAGCTTTCAGAAATACATTCAGAATTCCTCTCCAGCCATACATAACTGTGGAAACCAAAGCATATTGAAGAGAAAGAAAAAGAAGGAAAAGTTCCTCATATTTATTGTCATTTATGTTGCCTCCTGCTTTTTCTTAAGCTCTGTCTGGTCTCCTTTAAGCTTGAAAGGTACATGAGTCAGGGCTTATTTTCATCAGTAAACTCTAAGACATGTGGTGATTCAAAGATCCTAAATGCAAAAAATAAGAAAACTATACAAAGAAACCACTTGAAAAATTGGAGTGTTGGCAAAAGAACAGGGAACAAGGAGAGAAAGGGATAAAAACAGGTTACCAGTTGAGAGAGGTAGAGCAGGAAAGAGGATGAAGTAGTCCCCAAAATTTCTTAATTAAAAGTATAACTTTTTAAATCCTGCTGTCTAGTCACTAAAATCAGTCTTTTATTCACCCACCCTTAACGGCTGTGCTGAAAAATAAATTTACAGATAAAAAGGAAGAACTATAAAATTTCTACTTGCTCCTTCATTTTCCATATACATGGCTGCCAGAATATTCTTTGAGGTACTTCAGTGAGCCAAGGGTTATGTTAAAAGAAGCAACAATTGACAGCAGCAATCCACCATGAAATCAGAGCCCAAGTATTTTCTTGACTCTTCTAAACAGTTCAGTTTTATTCCATTGAAGAGTCACAAATCCCCTGGTGAATTATCTCAGTATTGCTCAATGCAGAATAAAATACTTTCTCCGGAGTCTTTAAATTGTCCACTAATGCCATGAAGACCTGAAACTTGCAGAAAGGTTGTCTCCCTTCTTTGATACCTTCTCAGGTTAGGAAAGACCATTTTAAATCATTTATCTTGAAATCACTGAAAATAAATGTGAAGCATGTCAACATGGGTCAGTCTAAGAAATGACAAAATATTTGAGTAACTTTGAAATTATTACAAAATAAAGTGAATATTTAAAATCATTTCAAAAGGATTGCTGAGTTTTACAGCAACAAAATTTCTTTCTTATTTGTATTCAATACCATAGCATCATAACGACCAAAAAAAATTACCACTTGTATGTACTCCCAGTTATTTGCAGCTCCCAGTCTGTATTTAAAAGGAGACTAAAGAAACATATTTTTACTGCTGCTTTCAATTTCCCTTAATCACTGGTATTTGTTTTGCTTTAGTGCTTTGCTCTCTGACTTTCTGTGTGAGAGGTGCTTTATATATTCAATTTGCTAGTGAGCTATGAGATGAAAGGAGTCTTAATGGTGAGTTTGAAGACTGTGGATTTTTATTTCTTTTATTCTTTTACAGATGATACATATACAATTTCACCCTTAATTTTCTATGGCTTGTCCTGTCCATGGATCAACAAAGACATATAACAAACATGCCTGTACTAGGTAATTCTTTCAGAAAATTACACAATCAAATAGGTTGGGTGGCATTTGTTAAAAATACGTTTAGTACTGATGTGAAATCTCTTCCTACACATAGATATTCCACACTATAATTCTCTAGTTTCTAACTACCTTTCACAATATTTAAGTCTTGGAATAATTGTAATTTTCCTTGACCCTCTTTAGAGCAATTCAGTTAACATTACCATGTGGTGTACTGAATCACACAGTGTCCTCTTGGATTTTCTCAACAATGCTTAACCTTTTTCAAAAGGTATCCTAAAGATTGAACGAACTGTAATATTGCTTTTGGCTCCAGCTTCTCTCAGCTCCTACAGCCACAATTCCAGCATATAGCTTGCAACAGCATGAAAGGATAACCTAAGGCTGAGCCTAAGGACGCTTTCTAGTTGTCCTAGAAAATTCTAACTTTGTACCTCACCTACATTGTGATAAATAAATTTCTACTAGTGGATTACAGTAAATCAGTTTGCTTACAGTGGCCATGCTTGACATTCTATTACTTTTCCAGGTCAGTTATTGAGAGGTTTTAGTTCTGTTTTGTTTTTCTGTGTTGTGTTTGATTGATTTTTATAAGACATACCAGATTATTAATCAATTTGTTACCATCCATTGTTGTGGACCTGGCACTGTGCTATAGAAGTTCAGAGAAGAGAACAAGTTGACTATTCAAGAGAGTATTAAATGAAGGGAAAGAGACTTGATATGGAACTTTGAAAGTGAGACAGGGCCAGCCAAGGGACATGAAAAATTGTGAGATGAGAATGAGTAGGTGTGTTTCTGGCACAGTGAGGAGACTAGCCTGATTTGACACGTGTCTCCTTTCCAGATATATATTACATATCTATCCACTTCTATTCCTTTCCTTTGTTACCACCCTGGGACAGTTCCTTCTTAACTCTCAGGCAGATTACTACAATAGCTGTGATTTTTCTCCTTACTATGCCCTGTCTACAATTCATTGAGCTGACACAATAATCTCTTATTCTTTTTTCGTTTAAAACCAGATCATTACGAGCCTCTTGCTCAATTCCCTTCAAATATCTTCCCAATGCACTGAGAATAAAACTCAAACTTCTTACCATGGACTTCAAGGCCCTAAATGATCTGCACCCCACTTACCTGCTTCATCTTCTCTTCTAACATTCTATCCCTTGCTCATCCAACTTCACTGCTCTTTGTGTTCCTGAAATCAGGATGGGAGAAAAATGAAGAGTAATGACAACATTTGCTTAGCACCAGACAGCTACAGTCTGTGTTCTTCATTCACTTGTTACAAAAATCTTCTTTGCAGGGTGTGATGCCCATTTCTAAAATTAACCAGAATTTCAGAGAGTGTAAGATCACAGATCATGAGATTATCAGAGTTGTAACTCAAACTCATGGTCTTTTGACCACCATTCCGAGGTGGTGGAGGACAATATTTATAATTAATAATATATACAACATGATGAGAGAAATAAGTGAAAGTTAATTTCAAATGTTAAAGCCTAGATTAATTAATAATAGAATAGAATAATTAAGTGTCATGAAATTGGTAGCTGCAAAGCCTCGGAATATTAAAAGGACATTTAGCCCAGTTAGGCCCTCCTTGGAGGCTGTGCTGGGACGATGGCTTCTGCCTATGGCACTGCAACAACACAGCCAAGTGAATTTGGATGAGTCACTTCAGTTTTGCAAGTCTCAGTCTGAAAGAGAGGGAGAAAACTTTTATGACCTTGGGTTAGGCAATAATTTCTGAGAAACAACCAACCCTATCAGTATGATCTATGAAATAATAAAATTGAAAATTGGACTTCATCAAAGTTAAGAATTTCAGCTCTTCAAAAGATACTGTTAAAAGAATGAAAAGACAAGGTACAGACTGGGAGAAAATATTTGCAAATCACATAATTGATAAAGAACTCATATCCGGAGTATATAAAGAACTCTTAAAACTCAATAATAAGAAAACAAATGCAGTTTTTTTTTAATGGGAAAAAGATTTGAACAGAAACTTTACCAAAGAAGACATACAGATCACCAATAAGCACATGAAAAGATGCTAAACATCATTAGTCATTAGGTAAATGTAAAATAAAACCACAATGAGATACCCACTATCTCCCATGCCAAGTATTGGCCAAGATGTGGAAGGATTAGAACTCTCATACACATGTGGTGGTAATATAAAATGTTACAACTACTTAAAAACTATTTAGAAATTTCTTAAAATGTTAAATATACGTCTATCATAAATCATTCCACTC
>CAUYPO010058754.1:0-40482 GCA_963574435.1 Cheirogaleus major | reverse complement strand
GTGCAGGTGTGCCCGAGTGTCCAGGGCCACAGGCAAAGGGATGATCAAAGACTGAGAGGCCATGTCCAAAACACGCAAGAGCCAACTGAAACGGGGTCCCCCTGGCCAAATTTGAGTGGATTAATAAAATGTGGTATATGTACACCGTGGAGTACTATTCAGCTATAAGAAACCATGGTGCTGCAGCAACTCTTGTATTTTCCTGGATAGAGCTAGAACCCATTCTACTGAGTGAAGTATCCCAAGAATGGAAAAACAAACACCGCATGTACTCACCAGCAAACTGGTTTCACTGATCAGCACCTAAGTGCGCATGTAGGAATAACATTTATCAGGCGTTGGGCAGGTGGAAGGGGGGAGGGGGGATGGGTATGTACATACATAACGAGTGCGTGATGCGCACCGTCTGGGGGATGGACACGCTTGAAGCTCTGACTCGAGGGGGGAGGGGGGCAAGGGCAATATACGTAACCATAACATTTGCACCCCCGTAATATGCTGAAATACAAAAAAAAGAAAACTGATCATCAGGGAGATTTTAACACATTTAATAAAATTAAAAAAAAAAAATCCATGAGTCCAGAGCAATACTCCACAAAAGAGGGCCAGGGAAGGAAGAAAGGAGGCAAAAAAGAAAAATCTCTTCTTTTTCAGAGAATGGCGACCGATTAATGCAGAAGAAACGATGGAGGCCATGATGAATCGCCAACGGATGCTGACGCCGTTGGGACGAAGGCTGTTGGGGAACAGGCTCGCGATGCACACGCCACGGGGTCCTTAACACTTACGGAGAGGAAGACGTGACTTCGGAGCGGAGAGGTCTGGCTCCAGGTAAGAGCTCGGGGTGGGGGTCACAGCCGGGGCTCCGTCTGGAGGTGGCACACAGGTGGCTCTGTGGCCAGGGCTGGGTGCAGGTGGGGGCTTTGTTGGGGTTGGGACTCGGCGTGTTCTGGAGCAGAGCCAGGGTCACAGGCCCACGCTGGGGACAGAGTTCACGGCCTCGGCCGCGCAGCACAGACCCCAGCCGGCCAGTGCCGCTCACCGCCGCCTGGCCACTCCGGTGCTCTGCGGGCTGCACACCTTCTTAAGGAGGGACGGGCATTCCTGCCCGGTCTAGACACCGAGGCAGCTCATCGAGGGGCTAGCAGTGCTCGTCATCTCTGGTCCCCAGGGCAGGGAAATAACTCTCCGCTCTGCGATTGTCCTTTAGCAGGCCTGGGGGCAAGAGTCCTGTCCTGGGCCAGGAGAGAAGTAATGGAAGGGCTTGGGGCAGCACCCCACACACACACCGCCCCCCCCCCAGCCCTCTGCCAGGGAAGGTTCCCCTCTCGGCCTCTCCCCTGCTCTGCGCCCCTGGCCACAGACTCTCCCCGCCAGGCACGGAAGTAGCCGCTGTCCTCTCGCCTGGGAGGCTCAGGTGCAGGCAGGTGGGGTCTACATCAGCAGCGACATTAGGGACAGAAGCAGGTAGCCGGCCACGGCTCTGGCAGGTACTGTTTTCTCCGCCTCTCTCTCGTAACACTGTCTCCCGGCTGGTGACCAGCTCTGCCTCATGCAGCCCTCGGGGCATCCAGAGCTCTCGCTGTTGGTGATTACCCTGGATCCTCCAGCCTCAGACGAAGGCTGAGCCGCTGCCGTGATAAATGGGTCTGGATGGTGATCATTTGTGACTCGTATTAATATTTACAACAATAACATTTTTCATGGCTAGGGTTTTTTTTTTTTTCTGGGTACTGCAGGAAATGAAATGCAAATTAACAACTGTAAAGATTATAACGTAATGAAATAGGACATAAATGATAAAGAACTAATGAATTAAGTGGCTTCAAGGCATGGAGGGAAAATGTCCTTCAAAAGCAAACATGCAGATAGAGGGAGAGATTACCAACACGGGAGGGGGCCTCCCAGGGCTGCTCTCGCTCCACTTCTCTGACTCAGTGGCTCTGCCTGCCACTGTCCCCCGGTTGCTTCAGAGGGAAAAAAACACCACTCCATTCTACCCCCGGCCCCTCAGATCAGCGTCTGAAGGCCTGATGATTCTGTTTCTCTTGACTCTGTCACCTTGCCTCTTCCTGAGTTCAGGAGCTCACCCTGCTAATATTCCCACTCCCCAACCTCCCTGGGGAGCCTCAGCCCCCCACAGTTCTCCTCCGTCGCAGCTCTTGGGGTGGAAGGTAAAGGCAGGGTCCTGCGATCCCCCTTCTCTTGAATAAATAAATAAGCAAAATAACAAACCACCAAGCAAACAACACATGCTCTCCAGTGACTCTCCGTTATTTTCTCCTCCGTCCCTCTTTGCTCATCCTCGGATAAAATCGGCTCCTGTAAGAAACCCCGATGGAAAGAGGACTCCGTGCCCCACGGAACAGGTGTGCGGCTGCAGGTGGAGCCTCGAGATGGCCGTGGGGAGGTCCTGCTGGGTGGACGTGGGAGCATCACTGCTTTGGTCAGAACTCTTTCCGCGGCAAACAGAAACCCAGCTCAAACCCACTAAGCAAAACCAGGACGTTACTGGCTGATGTCACTAAAAGCCTAGGGGTTTGGGGTCTGCTCGGATCCGGGGCTCAAATGATGTCCTCGGGACTCTGCCTCCCTCCGCATCCCTCATCCGGCGGCCTTGGTCCTGTGCTGGCTACTCACTCGGGCAGGTAAAAAGGCTACTCCAGCTCCAGACCCATCCCCCAGCACCGCGAAGCGGAAGAGAGTTTAATTCCTGTACTCTGTGATCCCAGCAGGAGCCCGGCTGGGCTGTGAGCAGACTGACGCAGGTCCCCTGCCTGAGCGGTGGACGGCACAGCGGCCAAGGCCACGGAGAAGCCGCTGGCCTCCTCCTGGAAGCACGGCTTTGCTGCCAGCGTGGCAGCCCTCGCGGTTTTCCCCCCACCGCCGGCAGCTTCTTTCCCAGATCTTTGTTGGTCCTCCTCATCTCTCCCAGGCCTTGGGAGGCAAGCTCCGGGCCTCTTCTCTGTTCCCCCAACAATCACCTGCTTGTGATACTAATCCCCACATGCTGGCCCTTCACAGGTTTGTCTCTCTGGCCCGGACCTGTCCAGAGCTGGAGGCTCATGTGACAACCTCATTCAGGTGACAGCCTTACTTGAGTTTCCAAGGGACATGACAAGCCTCGTGTTTCCAAGACGGGATCCTGTCTTCAGCTGCAGGCCTGCTCTTCCCACGTCCTCACGCTCCCCTGCCCGGCCCTGTGCAGCCCCTACCCCGTCTCTCGCCCAGCTCGCTGCCCAGCCTCCAGCAGGCCCCGCGGCCACCCCTGACCCCAGCTGTCCATCGAAACAGAGGGCTCCCGTCAACACAGGTGAGACCGCGTCCCCTCTCTGCTCCAACCCCCACTGGCTTCCCATCCCCCTCTGAGCACCTGCCAAAGGCCCTGCCTCTGCCCCCACCGCCAAATCCTCTGCCCGGTCGTGATGGCTCCGTGCTGCTCTTTAACCAACCCCCACCGTGCTCCTGCCTCAGGGGCTTTGCACGCCGTTCCCGCGCCCGGGTTCCTCTCACGCCTCCTTCAAGTCTTTCTCAGCCTTCCGCATTTCCATTCCCACCCACATGCACCCTAACCCCCTTCTTAGCTTCATTTTTCTCCCAACCATTCACAGCCTTCTAATGCAGTAGATATTTTATTTTATTTTGTTGGTTGTTTTCTTCCTCCACTAGAATGGAAACCGCAGGGGGTGGGATTTTACCTGCTTTGGCCACTGCTGTGTCCGGGCACCTAGACAGTGCCCACCAAGACGTTGGTACTCAACAGGCATTCGCTGCCTCGGCCAGGCCTGGGGCTAACGCACTCCTGGAGGTGGGGGTAGTGTGGGCTAGGGACCCCTGAACCGTAAAGCCAGAGAGCAATGGAGGGGAGGACCCCCAAGGCAGGGCTGCTGTGAGCCACACGGCAGAGCAGGGACCCATCTGCAAGGCGGGCTGTCCCGTCCCCATCCTCAGATGCCCCTCCCCGTCCCGGCCTTCCTTGGAATTAATTCCCTGACCCGACCCCACTGGCCCAGAGCAGGCGTCGGGATTTGGGGCTGCAGGACCAGCGCCGTGTGACCTGGAGCAGACAGATCGCCCCCACCTGCAAGCAGAAGTTCCCTGCCGTCCTCGTCAGCTCAGGCTGCTGTGACAAGACACCACGGACCGGGCGGCTCACACCACGCACCATCATGGCTCACAGTTCTGGAGGCTGAAGGTCTGAGGCCGGGCCGCCGGCAGGGTTGGGCCTGACGGGGCCTATTCCCGGCTTGCAGACTGCTGCCTCCGCTGTGTCCTCGCCTGGCAGCGAGAGAAGGGACACTCTCGTGTGTCTCCCTCTTCTCGCAAGGGCACCGTCCCATCGCGAGGGCCCCGCTCTCGTGACCCCGTCTGACCCTAATCACCTCCCAAAGGCCCCACGTCCTGTGTTATCACATTCGCCCCGTAAGTCCCCTCCCGAGCCCCCGAGTGCAGGGAGCGTGCGCACGCAGGAGTCGCTGGACGGCAGGAGGGACGCAACGCTGTTTGCACAGCCGCTCAGCTCCCAGCCGGTCCTGACAGCCTCACGCGACTCCTCTGTGCCTTGTTGCCTGTTACGGCCGCTGGCCCCAGAGCCCCCAAACCCCGTCCCGGCCCAGAGACGCCCAGCCTCCGGCCGAGCACCCCACGACACAGCCGCAGCCCCCGGGCCCGGGCGGGCTGCACACAGGCTTGTGGACAGAGCAGCATGATTTCAGCATTGACGCAGATGCTCCGGTGGCCCAGGGAGGCCCAGTCGGACCATAAATCCCCACCAGATGGCGCATGGCGTCCTACCACACCCGAAGCTGGAGCCGCGCTGCGCGAGGAGCTCAGGGCCGCGGCGGGCGGGTCCCCCCAGCACCTGCTCGCCGGGCAGCCTGGCAGATGAGCCCCGACGGACTCAGATTCCATTTCCATACAGATGTCTGTGGTGCAGCAAACGCACAATGGGGAGACGGAAACGGGCTGTAAAAGCCAAGTCGATGCTGCAGAAGATGCTTCCTGGTGTTGGGGGCCCTGGGAGAGCCGTGTGAGCCACCTGTTAGGAACGGCGGAGGCAGCAGACGGAGCTCTTTGGAGAGAAATCAAACAAGGGCGAGATGGATCTGTGTGCAGAGGGTGTGTGATCGGGCCTAGGGAGCCGCGGGCTGGGGCAGGAGAAGCAAGTGATTAACCACTGGGCGGGCAGCTGCCAGCCACGGATGCAGCTCCTCCACCACCCCGCCCACCTGCCCACTGCCCCCAGGCAGCCGCCCTCCTGGGGAGCCCAGCCGTGCTTGCCGAGAGGACCAGCCAGCACGAGAGCCCCGGGGGTGTCACTGCCAGATCTGGGGCTTCAGCCGCAAGGTCTCGGGTCCATGCCCTTTTCCCCTCTGCGTCACCATCTGAAAATGTAATCGGGGGCTTTCCTCGTAAGGAAGACCCCAAAGGATCAGATGGCGTCCAAACTGTCCGGATGTCTGTTAATAAGAAGGAGGGAGGAAGGAAGAGGAGGGAAGGAGGCGACTTCTAAAGTTCAGAATCAGAGGGGACCTCGGGGTTCAGGGAAGCTGAATGGGTCCCCCATGCGATGGATCCCCTGTGCCCCCCACGGGAGGGAGGGGAGTTCGCCTCTCCAGGGCTTAGAGTTCTCAGGACACATTTTGGAAAATGCTGTATGAGCCCGTTGTTTCCTTTTTTAATGCCAAGATTCGTGTCAAAATCAATAAATACTCTTTCAGCAGTCCACGCTGACCGGGACACGGGGCACCCGGACTCCAGGTAGGACAGCCACGGCCCTGCCACGGCCCAGCACCACCGTGAGCTCGTCAGCTCCCTCCACGCGGCCTCAGCTTCCCGTCAGCCGCAAGGCGACCGCGACACCCCCGCTAGCACCTTCTGCCCACGAAGGTGGTTTAGAGAAATCAGAGGCGCCGTCAATGTGTGGTTTAGACTATTCTTGTCTTTCAAGGAAAAAAGTCTGTGCTGTCTGTCTCCTTCCACGTGGAGTTGAGACCACGGCCGGCACGTGTCTCTGCAAAGCAGCAGTCTTTTCCTGATGATTCGATAACTATTCTCTGTGCCCCCACTATGTACCCGACATATGCTAGGCGCTCGGGATGCAGCGGTGAACAACAGGGACAAAATCCCCGTCCTCCTCCAACTGGTGGCCCAGAGTGGGCGACATCATAAACGACCACATGGGTAAAAGAGTGGTGTTTCCACGCCAAGGAGGTCTGAACTCGGAAGAGGATTGGAGGGTTTTTAGATGATGACAAACAACGAAAGAAAGAAAGGGAGGATGGAAGGTTTTACCCTGAGCCGTGTGGCTCAGCTAATGGGCTGGCTTCAGGGAGGGGCTGGGTTCAGCCCCATCAGCGAAGCTTCACGACAGCCCCAGCCCACGCTGGGGGGGCTTCGATGGTGGCAGGTGTGGCCCCCAAGGCCCTGGCCCAGGTTTCCTCCTCATGGATACAGATGACAGAGGCCTCTCCCTGGGCCCGAGACTCCCTGTGTCTGAACTCACTCTGAGAGCGAGAGGGGTGGGGGGAAGACCGTGAGGATCAGGTTCTGCCCCGTTCAGCCACGACTCTCTGATGAACTGTTTTATCTTCTAGTTAAAATCGAAAAATAGGGGTAGCAGAGAGTGACACAGAGTCCCTCGTGCTGCTACATGGACTTACAATTCTAATCAGAAACTTTTTAAGGTGATTTAGAGGAAATCACTTTTCAATTTCTGGTTTGGACATACAAAGTCCAATCTCGGTGCTGACCTAGAACTTGCAAAACCTTCTCCCCAGACCAGGCCTCAGGTGTCAGCCGTGCACCATCAGGCCCACGCGAGTTACAGAGTCTGACGAAATGGGACAGACCCCGGGGACAGACCCTTGAGACTGCCAAGAATGCCGATTTAGGGACTTTGAATATGTTGTCTGCTACTTGGACTCTGGATAGAGAACCCGGCTCTAACACTTCCTTCCCCTTGTGAGGACAACTTCCCGGTCCCTAGGAATAGGAATTCGAGTGCCTCAGGGTGGATCATGCACCCCATTTCACCCCTCTACTAATGTCTACACACTGGGTAGCTTTAAACAACAAGGATTTATGCTTTCAGTCCTGGAGGCCAAGGCCAACGTCCTGGTGTCGGCAGGGCCCCGCCCCTCAGGAAGCTCTGGGGGAGAAGCTACCCGCGTCTGTCTCCCAGCGTCCGGGGGCGGCCAGCGGCCTTCACACCACTCCAATCTCAGCCCCCGTCGTCACGTGGCTGCCTCTTCCCTGGGTGTCTTCGCACGGCCTCCTTATAGGGACACCAAGTCACTGACTCAGGGCCCACCCTGATCCAGCATCACCTTATTTTAACACATCACATCTGCAAATAGCCTGTTTCCAAAAAAGGTTGCATTCTGACACACTGGGGGTGAGGACGCTGAGACACCCTTTGCACGGCACGATTCAACCCACAGCACCCCACGCGCACTCTCAGCATGGTGGTCCCACTCTGCTCGGTCCCCATCAGCACCTTCGGCTTCAGCAGGAAGAAAGATGCTCTGAAAAGACGGGCCCAGGGCTTTGCAGGCTCCTGGGACCGGGAGAGCCCGGAGTGTGTGCGGCAGCTGAGGACTCTCGCCTGTGCTGCCCGCAGTCCGATCCCTCCCCTCGGAGCATCTGTGGGTCCCTGCTCCCCTGGGAGACCACAGGGGACCTTCCCAAAGCACCACGTGGTGCGTCCTGTCTTCTGGGGCGGAAGCTCGGGCTCCTAGAGCTCTGCTGGCCATGGCTGCCCCACCGAGAGGGACGTGTCCAGGGACTCGGAGCCCAACCGTGAGTCACAGCAGCTGCCCCCCAGCACATGCGCCGTCCCTGCTGCAGTGACATGTTGGGAAGTTTCCTCCCCAAAGCTTCAGCGGCGGTAGCCGGAGGCGGACAGGAGCTCTCAGCTGGATGATACAGAGGAAGCGTCAGGCTCAACAGCCCCGAATCGGAAGCGTCCGGAACACCCACTCGCAGGACGGGGAGTGTGCAACCCAAGCAGCAGAGACAGTGAAAACACAAACAGCGCGCGGCGGGCGTGGGAGTCGGCTGGAGACCGTCCGGCGCGCGTGCGCGGCGGAGCCGCCGTCCCTTTGCGCCGCAGCCGGTTGTTTGCTTCTGTTTGTTTTGTTTTTGAGTTCCCGCATTGCCGCTCACTCACTCCAGGGCCTTGGGCAATTAATCAGCCGCTGTCTGTGCCTCAGTTCCCTCACCTGTCAACCAGGGGCAGGATTAGTGTTACCTTACAGGGTCGTGGGGAAGATCTGAATGAGATCGTGCAGGTAAAGAGAAGGTTAGCTCCAACCCAGCATGTACTGCTCCTGGCTAAATGCACAAGAGCGTCTCTGAAAATAGGTGTGTGCCTCTGGCTTTGGACCTCGGGGTCAGGAGACACCCCCCCCCCATTCCTGAACAGTGCATGGTGACACTGGACTGATCACTTTATCAGAGACACACATGGAGATCGATGTGCAAGGATGTTTACTGCGGCGTCATTAATAACAGCAAAAGCCTGGAAACACCCCCAAGTAACCCAGAATAGAGGAAATGGCTAGGTGACAGCCACCCCACACGGTGGCATATTGTCCAGCTGTCAAACAAAAGGCAGCAAACAAAGCTCTGTCTGCAGGGGACGCCCACCTTGTAAATGGCACATGCCAATCCCTAAACAGGCACGGAGTGTGGCTGGAGGGACAGAGGCCGATGGCACCGGTGCTTACCTCCGGGCGGTGGGGTCTGGGTGAAGCTGGCTGTCTTTGCACTTGGCCAGATTTTCCAGATTTTCTAAGATGAATTACTTTTACAATTAGAACAAAAATGAGTCTGCGGCATCTCACGAGCCACTTTCCAAGGTTGATGAGAAAGTCAACATCTGTCAGGTTTTAGGGAGGCCTCTTTCCCTCCCTAAAACCAGTCATGCAGTATGTATTCTCAGGGCTCCTGCACTCAGCAGAATATTCAGGAAAGAGCTCACATCACCCAGGTGCAACGTCAAGGGTGGGCCCCTGCCGGTAGCTCCCCGAGGTCCTGCCAGTCCTGAGCGAGTGCTGGTCTCTATCGCTTGTGGAAGCCACAAACCGAACCACCAGCGCCTTCCCAGGTTTGGGGAAAGTGTCCCAGGTCCTGCAGTGAGAGCAAACAGACTCACGTCCAAACAAACTGTCCCTGCGCCCCGTGTTGTCACACACAGTCAGGAAAGCGTGACGGTGACAAGGGGCTTTGCAGGGAAGGTGCTCCGGGGTCCGTGGGGTTGGAAAAGGTCCGCGGAAGGGCAGATGGAATCGGTGTGAGCTCCAGGAAGGCAAGGGAGGGTCTTCGGAGCCCCGGCGTCTGGCGCAGGACATGGAGGAGCAGCGAAGCCCCTGGCGTGGTAGGAGGGTGCAGATGCTGCCGGGGTTAAGGGCCCTGCGGGGAGATCTGCCCTGTCAGTGTGAAAAGGTGGAGACCACGTGACCAAAGGGAAACCGCGGAGATCTGGACTGCGTGGCCTTGGGCCGCATCTCTGCACCTCGCCAGTGGCTCCCCAAGGCCGTCCTATGAGCCCGGATCCAGGGTTTTAAGGGGAAAAAGGGAACAGAGGGTATTGTGGGGCTTTCTTGCTCCTAGGGCCCTGGGCCTGTACCTGCCAAGGTGAGTCTGCCCCCTGGCCTCGAGACCCCTGGCCTGGAGACACCCAATGTGTTTGTTCTCCATCAAGTTGGAAAAATGGGACAGTCCTCGACCACAGTAAGGTTGATTTAGCTTAAGCACAGCAGAGGCGGCCTCGAGAATAACCCACAAGAACATGCCCGCAAGAGGAGAGCTTTGATGTGTCTCCTGGTGACCTCCTCGGGCCCTGGCCGTCCCCCACGAGCTCCTCCCGAGCTCCCCCTGGTCCCCTCGAACCTGCTGCTGCTCAGTCCCCAGCCTCCCTCCTTCACCCCGTGCTGGAGGCCGGAGCGCTGAGTCCTTTATCTCTTTTGTGCCGTAAGCCCTAAAACTAAGTCCTGGTACATGCGCTGTCCTGACCTCTAGTGAACCTGAGCATCCTCAGATGCTCCAACCACACGCTCCCCTCCCTTCCCTGTCCCTATGGGTGAGGTTCTCGGGCCAAACACCCTCCTCCCCAGGGGACCAGACACAGCTCCTGCCTGTCCCTGAGCAGTGGGTTTCGGGCCCTGCCGGCCCCCAGGTTACCAGGTCAACCCCGCCGCCCACGGGAACCAGGCCCCTCACCCTCTCGGCACCGCAAGGCCGGCCACAGCCTCCAGTAGTCCGCTTGGCTCCCGAGTGCAGTCCCCACGGGGCCAGCGTGGAGTGTCCTCCTCCCCCAGGCTGCAAGTCTACGTGACTAATGGCTGCTGTCATTCTGTCTGTCCAGTGCCAGTGGACGTGTTCCGCCATCCCAAACCCCAGGCCGAGATCTCCCCCTCACTGATGGGGTGAAAGGAGCTCATTAAAGCATCCTTAGGTTCTCTCGGCGGGACGGCCCGGGGGGCCCGTGTGCGGGCGGGGCCGGCCTGGGGTCCGGCAGGCAGCCGGGGCTGTCTCTATTCCTGAAAAAGGACCTCTCAGCGGGGCGGCCCAGGGCCCAGAGGTCTGGACCACGTCCGCTCGCTCAGGCCTCTGACAGATTGAAAGCCTAAGGCACGCCAAGATGGGATGTAAATCCTGGCATGTTTTAAATGCTTAAAACACTTAACAAATCACTGCTCCAAACATTAATGCCTCACTTGGAATGATTCCCAAAGTCTAAATGCAAAGAGGCAATGTGAAGGGGAGGCTCGGGCCAAGAGGCTCCCTGGCCCTGGCCCCAGGCAGAGCCCGGTCCCTCTAGGGGCAGTGTTCGGGCCACACTGTGGCCTCATGGGGCTGCCCCCATGACCACGAGGCCAGGGCTCCCCTCTTCCCCTTCCTCCCCTCCCTGTGCCCCCTCCTCTTTCTCCATCTCCTTCCCTCCCTCCTTCTCCTCTTCCCTTCCTCCTCCCACCCACCCTTCTCCCGCCCCCATGTCCTCCCCCCAGACATCTGAGCCCTGAAAGCCTGTGGGGACCTTGTGGCCCTAGGTGGGCCCACCTGCTCCTGCTTGCCTGACCCTCTTCCCTTCCCCGGGGCTGGCTGGATTGCGGCGTGTCCCAGGGGTGCAGCCTTCCAGCTCCCAGGCCGAGGATCTGATGGCCTCGCCGGCACTCTGACACTGCCGGTGTGGCCAGAGAAGCCCGGACTCACCAGAAAGGCTTTGCTCTGTGGGGCAGAGGCCAGGCCCTATGCCTGTCCTGCGGCCTCCTCCCTGTGTCCCCTGACACTCCTGGAGCCTTGCGCTTCCCTCCTGCAGCCGGAACAGACGGCGCCGCGCAGTGTCCCCCACCCCCGGAGGACTCACCCCCCACAGCCTGCCCTATGGGGTGTAGGGCGGCCACCCATCCCCGTGGCCCACTCTGGGTGGCTGACCTGACGGCGCCAACCACGAACCCACGGTGCAGCCGCCACCGCTGCTGCCGTCCCGCCCCTGCCTGGCTAACGGCCCCAGCTCGGGGTCCGTAGCACGTCGCGGTGCAAAGTCTCGCTGGCTCCTCCATTTCTTCAGCTTAACTCAGCCGCAGAGGGTGCCAGACGTTCCCAGAGTCTCAGCTTCTGGTTCCAGAGAGGAGTGAGCTCCTTCACCCAGCCCACGCTCGCCGCCCCCCACTGCGTGCCGGCCTGTGCGGGGCGCTAGGAACACAGCGGCCACAGCCGGACACTGTCGTCCGGGAGCCTGCACGGGAGCAGACACTCGGCCGACAGCCACACCGCCGTGCGTGTGATGACTGTTAGAACATGATAGGTGCGGCAGACACGGAGCTTCCGAGTGTAAACTGGGAGTCCCCACCCCGCCCCAGGCAGGGGGGGGATGTTCGGGGAAAGCCCACCTGCGGGATTCAGGTAGGGGTTTGGAGGCCGGGCAAAGGAGCAAGAAGAGAAGGCGAGGGACCCCACTTGGGGCCTGGGTTTGGTGCTTGTGAGGTCACAGAAGGAGGCTCCTTTGGCCACAATGCGGCGAACACAAGCGGTGGGCAGGACCTGAGAGCAGGCTCGAGCCAGACCCCAGGCCCAGGACGCGGCCCTCTGCCCCGGGCCGAGCTGCTCAGGCCGAATCCCGCACGCGGGGTCCCAGGCCTGTCCCCAGACGTCAGCTACTCCCCAGACTGCCCCGGCCACATGCTCTGCTCTCTCATGTCTCCAAAAAGAAGTCGTCAGGACGAGGACCCAGAGATGGGGCTCTCTGATCAGACAAGAGATGGGGGCTGGGCAGGGCCCCAAGTGGGGGCTGGGCGGTGCTTCTCTGTGTGTGGCCGCAGGTTGTCCCCAGGCAGCTCCTGTCCCATCCTCTGCCAGTCCTGGTAACACTCAGGACACATGGGGACAGGGGCAACCCCTGCACCACACCCCAGATGGTACTTACAGCTGTGCCGCCAGGTCACTTAGCTCCCAGGGTGCTATATTTAAGGTTTTGTCAACACGGTTCTTTATATTAATGAAATGCTGCCTCTCAGGCATGGATTGGAATTCGAGGTTAGTGGGGCATGGGCGGTACTCCTCTAGAGCCTGACTAAATGGGATCAGGCTGCAGAGACAAGAGGCATGTGCACGGTCACAAAGGTGGCCATGGCCCAAGAACACTGCCCACCACCCTGGCTGCAGGGGGCAGGTGTGTGTGCTGAGGCCACCCTCTGCAGTGGCCGACTCAGGCCCCCCTCCTCCCAGTCTCCACCACCAGCCTTCAGCTGGGGGCTAGGATATTAAGCTTTGTCAACACAGAGAGAGATTATAAGAAATTGGTCACATGACTATGGGGGCAGGCAAGTGGAAATCCACAGAGCCCATGTCCTAGTTTGGGTGCAAAAGCCAGAGGAAGGAGGATTTTTTCTTACTGGGGAAGAGGGTCAGCCTTTTGTTCTGTTCAGGTCTTCAACTGATTAGACAAGGCCCACCTACGGTAGGGAAGATAATCTACTTTACTCAGTCTACCAATTTAAATGTTAATCTCATCCAAAACGCTCTCCTAGAAGCATTCAGAATAATGTTTGATCAAATATCTAGACATGCCGTGTCCATAAAATTAACCAACGCAGTGGCAGGGAGTAGAGACGGCGGCCCGAGGTCCACTCTGCTGCCCTCAATTTCCACCTTCTTCAGGTGAGACGAGGCCTGTGGGCACCTCTGCAAGCTGGAAAGTGGTCTAAGATGGGAGCTGCCGTTGTTGCTGTTGTCGTTTTAGCTGCTCTCAGCAAACGTCCTAGAGGTTGCTGAGGGCCCTGGCAGGTCCCTCCTGCCGCGGGGATGGGGCAGGGGCGGAGTTGAAGTCATCGTCAAATCCCTTCCGGGAATGTTAATTTCCAGACGGGATTTATGGCCCCTGGTTGTCATTATTTCCTGGCGACTTATCAAAAAAAACTGCCCACAGCCTCATCAAAAGCACTTATTCCACAGGGAAGTTGTTTGCGAAATACAACAGACATCAGTAAGGATGCTCACAGAGTCGTAAATCTTCCCAGCCTGCCTTCCCTTCCTGGGGACTGAGACACTTGATTTGGTTCCTCCGGGAGCTCAAAAGTTTCCAAATAGATAACAGAATCCCAAAGTCCATTAAGCAGGGTAATTTACAACAGTGGCAGGCCAAATTCAGGGAAATGCATTAGCGCCTTTTCCCATTTGGCTTGTAGAAAAGACATTGTTCTAAGCACATACACCATGGACGCTGTTAGGTGACAATGAGGAAATCGGTTAGCTTTCCTAACGAGTTTATTCCTCCCCTCACCTTGCTGCACATTAATTCTCAGTGAAAGTTGCACCACCAGATAAGACTCTCCAAGCCCGACAGAGACACCAGGGACCTCATTTCCCCCCATTAAGGAGGCATCACTGGACATTACAACGGGGAGAGGGGAGAAAAGGTGACTCCTCTCAGAGTGCTCATAGCTCAAGCTGTCCCTTCAGTTGCGCAACAAAGCAGCAATTTCCAATTTTGTGCTGCAGAAACATTCAAAGGCCTCTGGGGAGCGTTTTGAGAAAGGAGTTAACCATAAAGTGAAATTGCTAAATACTTTTTTCATTTTTCATGTTTTAAAAGACAACCAAAAGCTTGTTTCCATTCTCTGCCGCTCTCTCTCCAGGTTGCCCTCCCACCCCCCACCCCCCAAAGGCGGACGATATTTCCAGGTAAGGTCAAGATGAAAGTTGGAAAAGATGCTCTCACCTGCAGAAAAAAATATGAATTATTCGTGCTCACCTGTAGCCAAAACATGGAGCAATAATCTCAAGAGATAGAAAAGAAACTAACTTACAATTCAGCAGTTATGGACCTTCTGCTATTAATATATGTCTTCACTGTGCAGGACAGAAAGCCAGCACAAACTAACTTAGGCAAACAGTGAATTTGTTGGTTCTCAGGATCAATCATGCCAACCAACGTCTGCCTGTGTGCTGAGTCTGTAGGAGCAGTCTCAACTTCTACTTTCGCGGAGTCATTGTCGAGTTTCCCAGTTTCTCCCTTGGAAACAAGGACTTCCAGAGTAGCTGAGCTCAGAGTTGCAAGGCCAGGAAGCAAAAATGACCTGAGTGGGTAACTGGGGCCGGCAGTGAAGGGGGCAGCCCCCACTCTCACCCTCTCGACTCCAGGGTCCCTGTGCTCTGGCTGTAGAAGAAGCAGCCCCGTCATCAGTCCTCGATTCAAACACAGGCAGCATCCAGTGCAACGGGGCCCCGCTTTCGGGATGGCGTTTCCCAGTTGGTGCCGCGCGTGGATCTTTGATAGCCCGTTCTACTGTTACACTGAGATAAATCCGTGAAATCGCTCATTTTGTAAGTCAAAACCAATCGAACGCTAGCACTTTCGCCTAGTTCAAGCTAACACCAGGCCAGCAGCTTCACACGGGAGGTGAGACCAGTGCATTCCGTGAGCACAGGCCCGCTGCTTTGCCTCCTTTACGAGGAGATGAGTTCCGTGGCCAGCAGCCCACTGTCTGGGCGCCACGACGGTGGATGAGGCGTCCCGCGAGTCCGCGAATCGCGGCGCTGGCAGCGGCAGTGGAGGCAGGGAAGGCGCATCCGTACCCACAACAGCTGTCTGCAGGGAGAGCAAATCGCAGTCCCCTCCGCGATGGGAGGGGCCCAGTATCCCAAGGAGGGGCCACGTCAGGGGCGCAGCTTTGGTCTCTGTTCTCAGCATCGGTGGTGATCGCCGTGGGCCTTGGAGAAGACAAGTCCGGGTTCTGAGTCCATGTGTCATCTCTATTCCTTCTGCCCTGGGCTCCTCGTTCGTGAGCCCATCGAGCCAGCATCGGGCCACCAGGAAGGGAAGTCGACTAACTCCATAGAACACGTCATCACGGTCCATCTGGTCACCGGGATGCCTCCTTCACAGTGGACGCAACTCGGTGAGTATTCACAGGTCACGTGTCTTCCTGCACTACGCTCTTCCTAAGAGACCTGCACACGTGTCTCCTCTCCAGACCCCACCAACCTCCCCATCTTGTTCTTTCCAAGCCCCTGGCCACCCAGCCAAGCCATTAGCCCTTGCCCAGGAATGAGAGTAGATTCACACTTCCCGTCACCTCTGAGTGCAGGGACGGTGGACAGCCACAGGTGGTCCTTGAAGTTCTGCCATCTTAGGGAATTTCTCTTCACCGCTGTCTGCGAGAGGCGTTCCTTATTAAGGTCAACCCTATAGCCGTTCTCTGCCACAGTGCGCCTGCAGGGCCCACTATAAACTACGTCCTGTTTGTTCCCTCGGTCACTAGTCACAAGAAACTCCCACTTGTCTCTATGTGTAGGTTGAGGGAAACGAGGCAATGTGGCAAGAACCGCACAGATGACCTGGACTGTCCCGTTTCTCCTGAGGGGTTGCTGCTGTGCAAACCCAGCCTTGTGGCCAGTGGGCCACATAGTCCCCACTGGGATGGGCAGCCCAGGTTGCCTGGTCACTTGATGTCACACAGTTAAGTCTACCAGGGCCCAGTGGGAAGCCAAGAGCGGTTTCTCAAAAGGAGAATAGCTATTTGCATGAGAAATCATGGCTTTTTCTTTAAAGCCCTAAAGGTCCATGGGGTGATTATCCAGAGTCTCCCTCAGCATCCTCATACACCACAGGTAGCTCAAGTGTCATTTAATCTGCTGGGTCATAAAGCACAATGTCAGAGCATTTTGTGCTGCTGCCCAGACCTCCTGCAGAGCCTCCTCTGGTTCTGGGCCGTGCACAAGACTGTGAGCCTCATAAGTCAACAAATGGGTCAGAACCGCACACTCCTGTGGCATGTGTTGCTTCCAAAGTCCATGGAGGGCCCCGAGCCTTGTGCCTCTTTAAAGGTAAACTGTGCAAGACGCAACGACTTTCCTTCTACTCTGGAGGGAACATCCCCGTATTCTCCAAACCACCGAACTCCCAGGAACTTCAAAGAACTGTCACAGGGTCTGTCTCCCACCCTCTGGCCCCTACGCGGCTCACTAAGGCTTCTAAAGTACCAGCCACTTGCTGCTGATCAGACCCCGGCAGCTGTCATCGGTGCAGCGCCTCTGTGTGAGGAGTCTGTGCAGGGTTACGACGGTCAAGCTCCCTCAATTAGCTGGGGGGAGGGGCGGTGCTGGTGGGTAGCGCCCGCGTCCCTCCCAATCCAAGGTACCCACAGTGGGGGTGGGCAGGCATCCGAAGCTTCTCCCCTGCTCACCAGTGGCCTCCTCCGAGCCCCCTCCCCACGGTGCTGGTTCTAGGACTCAGTCCCTGAGACGTCTTTGGCTCAACCTCTCCACAGCTCAGGTTCCGCCTTATATAAAGAGGGCTAGATAGATAGATAGATATTTACGTATATTATTGTATATATTATATGAATACATAGCACCTACATCAGAGGGTTCTTGCACGAATTAAGTTGGGGAGCCCATGGGAGGGGCCTAGCTAGTGCTAAAACGCTCAAGAAGCGCCAGATCGCGTTAGCACCGGGATTAATATTACGAACCAGAGCACACGAATGGCCCCAGTGACCTACCGGGTCAGGAGTCAGGGCACATCCCCCTCGGCTGCACCTCAGGCAGTGACGGGTAACTCACTCCAAGCCAGCCCTGGGGAGGAAGGGGGTCCTCCACCTGCGAGGCCTACGGACACACCTGTGCACGCCTTGCCCATGGACACACACACACACACGGCAGCTTCCCTGAGCTTTAGAGCTTGCACAATGAGGGCTGGGGTGGGGGGAGGCCTGGAACCCGGGCACGGCCTTCGTCCTGCGTGTGCTGGGCCGATGCCTCCCGCTGCCCGGCAGAAGGTGGGTGGCTGGGCCGGGGGAGTCAGCAGTCCGCTCTAGATCAGCATTTTCTTCTCCAAAAGCCTGGAGAAGAGCGGGAAGATGTGGAGAAACTGCAAAGGTAACTCAGGCTGCTTTGAACCTCTGAACCCCGGGCCCTCCCGAGGCCCAGGCTTGGGCGGCAACATCAATGTTTAATCCCTCGGAGCCGCGGCCTCAGATGTGGGCTGCGCTGAGGGACCCGGGATCCGAACTCCTCACAGCGGAGCGCTGGTCAAAGCAATCTCCCGGCCTTCTTTGCCGGGGACAAGATACCAACGCACGATCCTCAAGATTAAAAAAAAAAAAAAAATTCAGCCTTCAGAGTCCTGAGCAGTCCCCGGGGTCGGGGTCGTCACAGATTTCTGTGGGGAAGCTCTCGCCCATTCCCCAAGCCACGAAACCACGTCCGGAGCCGCGTCAACAGAAATCCAAGTGCGACACGACCACGTCCCCCCAGCAGCCTCACTGTCTTCCCCTCCGGAATGACACCCCAGTATAACCAGCTCCCAGGCTACGGGAAAGACGGGACTTTTTCGCAGGCCACGGCTGAGCAGCTCTGGCCATCCAAGAGATTCGCCCACTGAGCCCACCGTGCCAAACGGCCAACTGGTCTCCCCGCGCTGGTGCCCATCGGCTAGTGCCTATGACCATCTGGGGCTCAGTGCACCCCCATCTTTGCTTCCCACCAAGTGGCTCTGGGGTTTGAGAATCATCCTAAGGAATCAGGTCGCCGAGTTCCCTGCCAGGGAGTCAGCACTGCAGACGGCAGCCGTCTCTCCAGGTGTGAACCTGCCCTCTGCCCTCCGTGCAGCGGGGAACTGAACACAGAACGACTTGAGGTTGGGACCCAAGGCTGGAGGCGAGGAGGGATGACAGTTGTGCTTCCTTTTGCCCCCACTGACAGAGCCCTGGACTAACTGTCAAAGCCAGAGACATCCTTCCCGCACCCAGCGGGGAATTCTGAGCTGTCTTTTCCCTGAGAGCAGGTAGAGACGGAGGTGCCCTTACGGTGTAGTCACACTGCCCCCTGGTGGACAAAGGGCAGCATGACCATGGGGGCCTGCCATGGCCGGCTGTGGGCAAGGCATTAGGCATACTACAAGCGCTCAATAAATGTCAGACATCCTTATGGTTTAGTTGCTGTTGTTGCTGCTGATGCTGTCACAGAGAGAGTGCCACAGGGATCAGAGGAAGAGGTCAGTGTGGGCTGAGAGGGGTCAAGGAAGAAAGGGTCTGGAACCGGCCTTAGGAGATGGGTGGGATTTAGGGCAGGTGGGGTGAGGGCACAGGCAGAGGGACCCCTGCTCCCCAGCTCCGCTTCAGGCTGTGCATCCCGGAGGAAGGGGGGAAGAAGCTGCTCGTGGCCCATCAGCACCTCCCACCTCCACAGAGGGCTCTGGCCGCCTGGCCCCACCTGCCCCGGAGCCAGCCCCTGCGTTTGCAAAGCTCTCTCTGCCCCGTCCCCTAAGCGGACCCCGCGCAACCTCGAACATTCCCGGATCCGATTCATCTCCATTTAAGCAGTCGTGGACCCAAACCCCAAGTGAGCTGACATGACCTTGCTGTTTCCACTTTCATCAAGATAAGAAAATGCCGAGATAAGTAATTGTCAGAGTTAATAATTTAACAACATGATCAACCTTGCAATTAAAAATAAGCTGGAGGAGGCCACCAAGTGATTGTCATAATGTTTCAAGGGCCAATTACACGAAAGCTTCCTCTCCCTGTGCCGGGAGGGTCTAGCCGGGAGGAATCAGACTGGTCGGGGCTCAGCGCGGTTTATGCATCGTGAAAATGCTTTCCTTGAAATCTGGTTTGTCAGAAAGGTCTGGCCAATACTGGCTCACATCTTCGTGTGTTTTTCCCTATTTATTTATTTATCTTTTTGTCGGAAGTAATTATGAACTCCCCTGCCCCACCCCCGCATTCCTGAAGAATCTAAAGCACCACTTTGAAGCCTCAGTCCCTCCCTCCCTGGTGAGCCCCGGTGGGTGTTATCAAACGGTTCCCTTGTTTCACACAGTAGAGCAGATGAATAGAGCAGTGTCCCCTTCACTGGCTGGCACTCACGCTTGCTCTGCTGCAAGAAGAAGGGGCCTTATACCCATCACCCCGGGAGGTCACAGCTCCGAGCTTCCCTCGCCTTCCCAGCTTCCAGGACAGGATCCAGCCTCCCGATTCAATAGTCCCATTCTAACCACAAAACGTGGTATATACCACCGAGTCTACATACTGCCACTCTCAGAGAACCTCTTCTACAGTGTATTCTCCAGATCTAATTGATTTATTTAAAAATCCTTAAACTTCCATCATAATTAATTCTTACCATCATAGCATAGATTTTTCCTTCCTGAAAAACAACAGCACAAAAAATGTGCTTTCTCAAAGATCTAAGCTTGGCCCTGGAAGAGCACGACGCATGTGAACTTCAGCATCCTGCCAGCGGCGATGGAAAAAGGTAGAAACGGGCTGTACGGCCCGGTGGGGGCGGAGAAAGACGGCGGGGAACCGGGACTCGGAATGGTCGAGGTCATCGTCCAGGCACCTGGGCAGCACCTGAACCCCACCCTGGAGGTTTTATCCACCATCGTGGCCAAGAGAACCCCCAAAACTACCCCTGACAAGCAAGACAGATCTGCCTGCCTTCCCTCACTCCTGAGCCCAGGCCCAAAGCCATAGGGCTCACAAGAATAGGACAAGAAAGGAATCAGAGATGTATTCATAAAACTGACCAAAGGAAATCCAGAAATCATCTTTGGCAACTTAGGAAGTCTCTGGAGTCTTAGACTCTGCAGAGACCTCCCTTCAACAGAAACTGAATTTTCAGAGAAAACACCGAGACTTTATTTGACGGAGGTGGATTCACTTATTAAAAGAACACACAGACCCCCCCTAAATGTTCACCCTGGCCACAGTCTCCCTGCTGCAGAGTGGGGCGCAGGGCACCTTTTCTACAAGCCAGACATGCATCCACAGGCTGAAGGTGCCAGGAGGCCCAGAAGGGAGGGTCCGGCCCCAGGAGTAACGCAGGGATGGGGTCCACAGGGCCCACCCAACCCTACAATTCGGGGTAAACCTCCCCAAGCTCAGATATCTGTTTCTGGGAGAGAAAAGAAGGATGAGAGAGCCAGCAGGAGTCCTCAGGCCTCCGAAAAGGCCAGAACTTGTTCACATCCTCAGCCATGGAAGCGCAACTGGGTATGGGCTCTTGAGAGCATGTGGGGGGTTAGGCAAGGCCAGGGGTCCCCCTCCGAGCAGCTCTCAAGCTCCAAAATGAAACCTCTGAGTCCCTTTCCAATATATGAACTTGACTCGTATGTTCTTTTCTTCAAACGTGGAAAAGATGAGCTCATGGAAACTTTTTTTTCTCAATTGTTTTTGGAACCAAGATTTGGCCCCAGGAGCCAGTTCAAGTACCATGACCTTGATGAGTCTTTCCCTCGCCCTGTACTCCCAGAGCCCAGCACCGGTCTGGCTCAGCAGAAGCGATCACTGGACGCGTTGGATGAATGAGTTGCCTGTGGGCGCCTGGAGGAGAGAGAGACGCCCGTGTTCCTTTATAAACGCAGCTTGCCTTAGACTAGCTTCCCTGTGCTCGTGTTTGCCTTGGCCGGGCCTCCTTCCTAACGGGCTGAAAGACGCCCCTTGTGGGTCCCCCTCTGCCGGAACACTGTTCACTACATGCCTTTCCGCCTGCAGGCCCAAAGCCAAGAGTCTGGTCTATGTGTTAATACCCGTCAGCAGCAAAGAAGCCCGGTCTACCGGGCATCACTGGGCGTAACCCTTGGGGAAGGTCATGCTCCCATTCACCCCCAACCAGGCAGCAGGGCAACCTTAACTTTCTTGCTGCAAAAGGGCAAACGAATACAGGCAGAGCTGGGTTTTTAATAAGGAATCAACAAACCATTCGGTGGCAACCATAAGGCGAATGACTTCCAGTGTTAATTGCAGTATTAGTCACAATAGCCGAGATACAGAATCAACCTAAGTGTCCACCAGCAGAGGAACGGGTACAGAAGATATATACAAAATGGAATACTATTCAGCTTTTAAAAAGAAGAAAATCTTGTCAGTTGTGACAACATGGATCAACCCAGAGAATATTATGCTAAGTGAAATAAGCCAAGCACAGAAAGACAAATACCACATTATCCCACTTGTATATAGAATCTAAAAAAGTTGAACTCGTGGACACAGAGAGCAGAATGGTGGTGACCAGGGCTGGGAGTGGGGAGAGGGGGTTAGGGAGATTTTATTGGTCAAAGGATACAAAACTTCAGTTAGATAAAAGGCATAAGTTCATTGATCTATTGCACAACATGGTGACGATAGTTAATTAAAACATATTGTATTCTTGAAAATTGCTAAGAGAAAAGATTTTAAGTGTTCTCACCATAAAAATAATAAGTACGTAAGGTAATGCTTATATTAAACTAGCTCGATTTAGCCATTATATAATATATGACCTGTTTCAAAACATGCTGTGCACTATAAATATTTTTGTTTTAGTCAATTCTTCAAAAATTACAAACCTTTAGTTAGACTGACAAAGATAAAAATGAGAAGACACGAATAGCTAGTCAGGAATTTAAGAGGGGACATGAATACCAACCTTACAAAAATAAAAAAGGATTTTAAAAAAAACACAATGAACAATTGCAAGCCAACAAATTTGATAACCTAGGTAAAATGGACAAATTTCTAGGAATGCACAAATCACCTAAATGACTCAAGATGAAATAGAAAATCTCTGCAGACCTGTAACAAGTAAAGAGATTGAATCAGTGATCAAAAGGTCCCAATAAAACTTAAGTCCAGGATTAAATGGCTTCACTGGCAAATTCTACCAAACATTTGAAAAATTAACACTAATCCTTCTCAAATTCTTCCAAAAAAAAAAAAAAAATAGAATGCATTAACACTAATTCATTCCATGAAACCAGCATTACTGTGATATACCAAAGCCAGATACAGACATTACAAGAAAAAAAAATCACAGGCCAATATCCCTATGAATATAAATACATAAATCCTCAAAAAATACTGTCAAACAAAATCCAACAGCATACTGAAAAGGTTATGTACCATGACCAAGTGGAACTGATCCCAGGAATGTAAACATGAGTCAACATAAGAAAACCAATGAATATTATATACCACATCAACAGAAGGAAAGGAGAAAAAACTACATAATCATCTTAATTGATACAAAAAAGGCATTTGACAAGATGAAACAAACTTTATGATTAAAAAAAAAAAACACTCAGAAAACTAGGAATAGAAAGGAACTTGCTTGACACGACACAAGGGATTTATGAGAAACACACAGCTAAAACCATACTCAGTGGTGGAAGACTGAAAACTTTCCCCCAAGATCAGTAATAAGACAAGAAGCCTATTTTTACTACTGTTATTCAACAAGGTACTGGAAGTTCTATCCAGAGTTCTTAGACAAGAAAAAGAAATAAAAGGCATCTAAATTAAAAAGATGGAAGAAGAGACCAGGCGTGGTGGCCCACACCTGTAATCCTAACCCTCTGGGAGGCCGAGGTGGGAGGATTGCTTGAGGCCAGGAGTTCAAGACCAGCCTGGGCAATAGCGAGATGCCATCTGTACAAACAATAAAAAATTAGTCAGGCTTGGTGGCTCATGCCTGTAGTCCCAGATACTTTAGAGGCTGAGGCAGGAGGATTGCTTCAGCCCAAGAGTTTGAGGTTGCTGTGAGCTAGGCGGATGCCATGGCACTCACTCAGAGCAACAGAGTGAGACTGTCTCAAAAAAAAAAAAAAAAGAAAGAAAAGAAAAAAAGAACAAATTCAGAGGACCAATTAAAAAATTTACTACATTTAGCTCTTGGAGGTATCTCCATATTATTTTCCACAGAGGTTGTACTAGTTTGCAGTCCCACCAGCAGCGTAAGAGTATTCCTATCTCTCTGCATCCATGCCAACATTTATTGTTTTGGGACTTTTTGATAAAAGCCATTCTCGCTGGGGTTAAGTGATATCTCATTGTGGTTTTGATTTGCATTTCCCTGATGATTAGAGATGTTGAGCATTTGACCCAGCAATCCCATTACTGGACATCTACCCAAACGAAAAAAAGGCATTCTATAAAAAAGACACCTGCACTAGAATGTTCATCGCAGCACAATTCACAATCGCAAAGTTGTGGAAACAACCCAAGTGCCCATCAGTACATGAGTGGATTAATAAAATGTGGTATATGTATACCATGGAGTTATATTCAGCCACAAAAAACAATGATGATCTAGCACCTCTTGTATTGTCCTGGATTGAGCTGGAGCCCATTCAACTAAGTGAAGTATCACAAGAATGGAAAAACAAGCACCACATGTACTCACCACCAAATTGGTATTAACTGTTCAACACTTATGTGCAAATATAGTAATAACATTCATCTGTGTGGGGCAGGTGGTATTGGGGAGGGGGGAGGGGTATATTCACACCTAATGGGTGCGGTGCGCACCGTCTGGGGGATGGACATGCTTGAAGCTCTGACTCTGGGGGGGAAAGGGGGTAAGGCAACATACGTAACCCAAACATTTGTACCCCCATAATATGCTGAAATAAAAATAAAGAAAACAGCAGACATCCCAATAAAAAAATAAGCAAGGAACTTGAATAAGCACTTCACAAAAGAGGATATGCAAATGTCCAACAACCATATGAAAAATTATCAATGTGATTAATCATCAGGGACTATTACTACATATCCAGCAGAATAGCTGGAATTGATACTGACAATGCCAAGTGTCAGCAAGGACATAGAGAGCAACAGGAAATTGCACATGCTAGAAGAAATATTAATATAAATCACTTCAATCACCTTAGAAAATTGTTTGGCATTAGCTAGTCAGGTTGAACCTACACATCCAGCAATCCAACTGCTAAATATATGCCCACCAGAAATGCAAACACTCCCCAAGGCGATAAATCTAAAAAGAAAAGGAAAAAAATGATTTCCATAAAGGTCAAAATGATAGTTCCCGGTCGGGAGGGGGAGGGCACTGCTGGGGAAGGGGGTTTGGGGTGTCGGCAAGATTCCATTTCTCCACCTGGGAAGTAGCTACTCAAGTAGTTGCTTTATAATAATGTTAAGCTGTATATTTGTTTCATGTGTTTTTCTATAGTGTGCTCTGTTATATTCATAACAAAAGAAATTTTAAAAGAGAATACACCCAAATGTTAAGGACCCGAAGGTAGAAGAGGGTGAGAACCTTTGGATAACATTTTGTTCCTCACCTTGTCGTAGCTCTCGTTTTCTAAGCAACAGGGAACCAGTGGTGGAGAACCGGGAGCCTGGGCCTTAACTGAAGTCCCAGCTCCCCCTTATCAGCTATACGACCTTTCGCAAGTTACTTAAACTCTGTGCTCTTCTCTTTATCTGCTAAATGGGGAAGTAACAGGAACGAGCCTAAGTCACATTTACGCTGGGGGAAAACGTGAAATACAGTCTTCAGCTTGTAGCAGTTGCCACACTTCACTGCGACTAATTGTTTTCCTTCTCCACCTATAACAGCGGACACCACAAAGACAGCGTCTGTCTGACCCGCTCTCTCCTCCCAGCACGCAGCACGGGGCCCGAGCAAAAGGAGTCCAGGTGTGTGGCTTTGAGTGTGGACACCTGAAAGTGCCCCTCCGCAGCCCGAGCCCGGCTTCCACCCCTGCTTCCCAGAGGACAGGCTCCGGCATGCTATGGAGCGTAAAAGTGGCCCCCTCTCTGGGGTCCTGGGTCCCCTTGCTTCTTGCCTCTCTGTTCTTGGGAACAGCTCCGGGGGTGACGGGAAGGACCCTTTGGCCCTGTTTCAGGGAAAGGAGGAGGATAGAGGACAGGGAGTCAGGCTGGGAGGCTCCAAGGAAACCCCGTCTGTTACCTAGCGGGACGTACACACCTGGAGGCTTCAGGATGAACCCAGCTCTGACCCGCTGAGTGCCTCAAGGGAGCCCCGGGGCTGGGGGCCTGGGGGAGCCGGGAAGGCAGCCCCCTAACGGTGGGCCACTCCTGAGCAGCTCCCCCAGGCTGTCCCTCCTTGGGCCCAAGGCTTGAGCTGGCTCTTCTGTGGTCAGTGACGCGGTGGGAAAACTCTTCCCAGGCACAGAGTCCTGTCACAAACATCAATCGGTTTGCTCTTCCTAACAGACCTGTGAGCTAAGCCATCCCTCGTTTTACAAGGCAGGAGGTTGTAACAGACACGAAGAATTCAGACCAAGGTCATCCAGCCCTGGCCTCAACCCACTTCCCTCCATTTCTCCCCAGCTCTTCCTAGAAGACCAGGTAGGAATGACACGGGCCAGGACGACCTCAGCCCCAGCAAGGCCCCTGAGACCCCTGCCCCTTCCTTACCTCCTGGGAACAGCCAGAAAATGTGTTTGTCTCTCTGGAGGCTGCAGAATGGCCTGGGGAGGACCCTGAGCCTAGAGAGGATCCGACCCAGCCCTGTGCGGTTCCAGGAACCACCGTGGCTTCTGCAGGGCCCCCTGCAAGGCTCTGCTCCTTTGGCAGTCTCAGGTGGGAGAGCTGTCCCGTCCACACACCGGGGGTGGCCTGGGAGAGGAGCACAAAGGGCCCTGTGAGGAGAAAGGCATCCAGGAAGTCACGGATTCCCAGAATGGCATCTCTGGGTTTCCCAACAGAGAAATGGGGCGGTTTAGGGGTCTAGGGAGAGAAAGCAGCGTGGGGGTTTCAGAGCAGAGATGCGAAGGTCATAGGTGGAGAAGGGCTTCCTAAAGAGCAGGGCCTTTCAAAGCCGTAGCCTTGTTAATGTTACCAGACGTCTGGGACTCTTTAGGAAGGAGCTGGAAGAAAGGGGGGCTTCTAGCTCGGAGGGCAGAAGCTGCTGCTCCCCAGAGGCAGGCTCCCTTCAGTGGCTTGCATAGCCTAGACGGCAGGCCATCAGCACGGGGCAGCGAGATGAGTCGGACATGGCCACAGCTTCCTTTCCCCAATCTGTCTCTCCCAGCAACTTCCCCTCCTAACACACAAGTGAAAACGCAAGTAAACAGAATCCAGAAAACTGAAGAGAACCACCCCATGATATTCTGGTTCAGGCTGTGCTGGATCAGGTCAGAATGACAAGCCTCGGGACAGCCTCCTTTTCTGTTCCCTTGGAAGACATCTGATCCTCAGAACACTTTTAACCCCCTGAACTTCTGCCAGGAAAGATGAACTGCTTCCTCCAAACCAGGCTGAAAGGAGGCAGAGGGGCAAAGCCAGCCCCCAACCGCACCCCACACACGCACACACAGGATGGGGGGCTGGAACACTCTGGCAGCTGTGCCAGCAGCGACCTTCTCCTTCACTGTCAATGGGCAGCAACTGCTCTCATCAGAACCTGGGTTTGGGGAGAAGGGGTGACATCTCACACAATTAGTGTGCGCTGTGGCTTCACACAGAAACATGGATGTAGCTGCCAAAGTGTTCCACACGTTGTAATTCCACTTTTGTAAGTGGAATTCCTAAAGGCAGAGTTCTGCCACTGAGAGGGACAAGTGCACACTAGGCAGGTGAGCGTCCTCCCAGACCTAACACCACCCCCGTTCACCACTCAGATGTCATCACGGACATGAAACACACTTATACAATCATGGATTTGTATCTTTGCCATTTATTTTTTAAAATCTTATTCAAAATATTAAATAATACAATTTCATATATGAAAAAAATTACTGCAATAAAACAGTTCAGGTGTATTTCCACTGTGCTTCCCTTCCTTATCGGGAAAGTACGTTGTCCACCTGAGACAGGATGGACGGCCTTCTCGTCCCATCTCTACACAAAGCACAAGCCCACAGGCTCACCGGGGCCTTGATTAACATATATTAGGGGTTATGTTTTCTAAAAAGTTATAGCAACACTTGTAAGTCAACATGGTGCAAATCACATATTTACATATTGATCAATTCTTTATGATAAAATACAGACAAAAATGAAAAAAGCAAATAATTTCCAGTTCTGTAAAAAAAAAAAACTAAGAAAATAAAACAAATTCAGGGGAAAAAACGTCATTGTACACATACATCCTTTATGTATACAAACAACTTCATTCAGGTATAATTTTAATTTGAAAGACCTACATACAATATTATTTAAGTGATACTGACCCTGAAAATTTATTCAAAGCTACTATAAAATAATAAAGTGAACAAATCTGATATGGTTTTAAATTCTGCCCGTTGCTTGAAACCTTGGAGGAACCCATGCTACAATCCTTTGCTAACTGAAAGTAACTGTACATGTATTTCATATTTTACCACAGTTTCTACCTCTAAATTTAGTTTACTAATTCAAACCAAAAAATGGTATCTCTGTAACATTTTATCTATGTCCACAGCAAACGGCAGTCTCTATTGCCAGAATTTCTAGACATATTTAATGGATTACCTAAAACTGTGGTCAGATTGTGCAATATCGTATCTTAAATTATGTTTAAATTATCTAAAAATATCCAAAGTCTTTTTCTTGAAAGAAAAAAATATTACTGAAATGCAAAGCATTATCAACCCATACCCTTGTACATTACAGTTTGGGACCACAGAGAAATATGTGCTTAAGAAATAGCATTTGGATGGCAAATGGTGAATCTGAGTCCGCAGTACCAGATATGTTAGAATCTAGTTACAAGTTTGGAATCTTTCAAAAGTAGCATCACTAATAATTCCATAAGAAGTATAATAAACTAAAACAATAAAAACTAACAATGTAAATATAATGTTTAACTCACATTTTGGACACCTGATTAAATTCAGCTCTAAAAGTACAGATAAAAAATTATATACTCCTTGTTTGTGACACTGAATTTCCAAAGCACCAAGGCAAAAGAGAGACCCACCTCTCATTTAAGTACCAACTGCCTATGGCAAACATCTGCACAATATCATATAAAAAGTCAAGCAAAGAAAATTACATAATAAGCAAACTCAAATCACAGTGCTTTAAAAAATATAATCATTGGTGATCTTCAAAGAAGGCATTGCCTCATTAACATTCTGATCTAGACGACGATATTCCACTGTTTTGGAACAAAGGCCATCACGCCATTTCCTGCTTTGAACCAGAAGGAAAATCTGGAATAAAACAAAATTAATTAAATATGCAAAAGAGAAAACAAAGAATATGGTAAACATTTTTATAACCAAGTGAAAAATCTCTCTCCTAGGTTCCCAAATACGAAAAATAAAACATTAACAACAAAAGGCTATTTTGCTTTCCATATTGTAAATGAGGCTAGACAATGGTTCTCAAATTTCATGTACATAGGAACATTTGTTAAAGACTCAGATTCCTGGGCTCTATCTGCAGAGACTGAGTTAGCATGTACGGTGGAGCCTAGGAACCCACTTGTTTAACAAGTGCCTCAGGTGTTCACAACAGAGATGGCCCAACAGTAAATACTGGGATACAGTATCACTGGCATTCAAAATTCTGTCCACCTACAAACACTTAGAAAACTAGTGAGAGATCACTAACTACAAATAACCAGAAGGGTTTGTTTGTTGGCTATTTTCAAACTATTACTACATTTACTGATTCTCAACAAAGCTGGCAGGCATTTTGAAATTATCTGGTCCAGTTTCACCATTTCTTAGGTAAGAAAATCAAGGCCCCAAAGGGTAAGATGGCTTTCAGGGAATCACAAAGTAAGTCACAACAAAGTCAAGAACTGAGACTTCCTGACCAGTAAGTATTAAAAAGCAAATTATATGTTTGATCTCCCTTTAAGTATTCTGAAAGGCTCAACTATTCAGCTCTGGACTCACAGTGCCAAGATCCACCCTCACACTGACTGACCCGTCCAGTCCTGTTTGTGTCTTCTTTGCCCCATGTGAGACACCAAACCCATTCTGGCATGGAAACTTTCATCACAATATTATTTCTGAACCAAAAATTGGAAACTGTCAAAATGCCCGATAGGAAAACAGCTGAATCATTTCTGCACCTATTAAATCATGTTTTTAAAGAATATTAATGATATAGAAAATACTCATGATATGTTAGGTAAAAAGATATAAAACTCTATACCAAAATGTTAATAATGCTCCAGGTAATAGCTTAAATTTTCTTTTCTAAATGCTTCTGTGTTTTCTGAATTCCCTAAAATAAACATGTAATACTTTTATAACCAGAAAAAGTTACTAAAAAATCATTAAGTTCAATGCTCAATAAATTAAAAGGTAAGTATTAAATTAATACTCTTTCTCTACAAGTATTCCCACTGAAGTGGTTATACTAAATTAAGATATAAAACCTTTAAAAAAAAAATCACTGGGCTTTGGTATTGCTCGTTAAGAAATAATTTGACTAGTTTTTTAGATGCATATATCGTCAAGCATTCTGTCTATAATTTGTTAAAATATATAACAGACTTATAAACTGGTTAGACATCTCAATATTTTACCATCAATTTAAACTTGACTAAAGAAAGGAAAAAAAAAAAACAAAAAAACCCTGAATCATCAAAAGCATTAATTAATAAGACATATGACTGAGACAATAAAAGGCAACTAGAGGGGCTGAAAAATCCCAGACTTACCTTCCTTTTGTTGTGATAAGTAACGTAAACAACAGCAATGCAAAAAGCAAAAATAATAAGATGAAAAAAGAAATGGCTATCTTCCTCTTCCATATTTGAGGATGGGGTCTTAAAAGATTTCACTGACTGTTCGATTTCCATGTAACCTCTGTTTTCTTCCAAGGTGTCATCAGACTCGTCATCCCTGGGGCTGGTGGTCCAGTCATAGTCTGGCTCTCCATAGTCTCCATTGTCCAGAGCGTCCTTAGCTGTGGATGGAGAACTGTTCAGCGTGAGCAGATCCTCCTCCTCTATGCCGGGATCTTCGTTGTTATCAGCTTCCTCTTGGGACGGAGAAGTAGTAGGTGAGGGACGAGGGGCCACAGATGCTCCTCCACTTTTCTCTGTACCAGTTGTGGGGGGTAGAGTCGTACTAATTTGGGACATAGAAAGTTTCGTTTGGTTTTCATGTGTCATAGAATTTGTGTTTGCAGTAGAAACATTTGAGTTGAGTACAGTTTGTTTTGGTGAATCATTAGTCAGTGATACATCTGAAATAAACAAATAAAGAACATTAAACTGAAATCTCCAACTTTATTTCCACCAAGCTAGAAGCATATTTACCTAAATTTTTCACTAAGCATTTCTCTCTGCTAAATTCCTATAATTTTCTCTTGAGAACCAATTATTAAGTCTCAATAGCCAGCAATCAATTACATTTCTTAGTCAATTACTCATCAGATAACAATTGCTTTGCCAGATAGTAACAACTTAAGCTGCATAAAGGACCTACTGCATTACACAGCCTGCCACCAAAAGAGAAGGGTCTGATTTAGGTCACAATGGCCAAGTCCACACAGCCCTTATCCATCCTCTGTTTTCATTTTACAAGGAGGTTGGACTTCAGTCATCCTTGTCCAGATTCCACTCTATACCCAGAACAGAAAGATAAGTGGCTGATTTTGGCTCAAGTGGGTCACAGAAAAGATAGAATTTGGACCTAAGTACTTTCAACACAATGTAACAAATTCAAGAGAAAACTATAAGCAAGCTGTAGACAGTATTTCTAAATGATACTTGAACTACATTACTTTTCTTAAATCTTAAAAAAAAAGAAGTATCCTGAGGAAGAAGAAAGGAAAAAATCCTAAAGGACAAAAATCAGAAACTAGAACTTGAAAGCTGAACAATTAGACTATTTTAAAGGTTGCAAAAGACAATTTAGGTATGGAAAACGACACTAAATACATTCAAATTCTTACGTCCCTGTGCTGCTACCTACTCAGCACGGTTCACTAAAGTAAAGGTAAAATTATTTACATGAGTAATTCTATATACCAAGAAGAATCAATAGAGGAAGATTCAACAGAAGAATCCCTGTTGAAATTTAAGTTTCGAATTTATAATCTAATGTAGTATCTGCTGAAGAACAAGGACATCAATTACACTTAAAAAAAAAAAAGCCTCTCATATGAGATGTAAATATATTTAGATATTTTAAAGTCTACCAAGTTAAAGTAAGATATTTTATAAGGGTAAGATTAAACCAAGTCATTCCAGGGCTTTCACAAATGTGTGCCTTCACACAACAATCCAACAGACAACTCTTTGTGTGAATACACTCTGGTTTATACACCACAGTTGACATCTATTTTGTACAGAAAAAAAAAAAAATAGCCAGTTTCAAATGGACTGAATAAAGTCTCCCAGAAAAATAATTTAGTAAGTTAGTAAAAAATTTAGTAAATTAGTAAAACTCTCTTAAAACATTTTCAATAGTTTCATTTCCTTGAAATCTTTAACTGGAAGAAAAGAAAAATAAAACAAGACCTACGACTGAGTGTACTACTCAGAAAACTATTAACAGAAATTTCTGAAAAGAATTTTTACATTTCTCACTTCAACTTATTATAGCTACAATTCAGGAATTTACAAATTACAATTTCTCCAATACATTTAATTTTCCTGCCTAAGTGTAGGAAAACATGTTTCAAAATAATATTTAAAATTAAAATAACTGGGGGCCAACTAATTAACCTTAACTTTTTTTTTTTTTTTTTTGAGACAAAGTCTCACTCTGTTGCCCGGGCTAGAGTACCGTGGCATCAGCCTAGCTCACAGCAACCTCAAACTCCTGGGCTCAAGCGATCCTCCTTCCTCAGCCTCCCAAGTAGCTGGGACTACAGGCATGTGCCACCATGCCCGGCTAAGTTTTTCTATATATTTTTAGTTTGCCAATTAATTTCTTTCTATTTTTAGTAGAGACAGGGTCTCGCTCTTGCTCAGGCTGGTTTCGAACTCCTGACCTTGAGCGATCCACCCGCCTCGGCCTCCCAGAGAGCTAGGATTACAGGCGTGAGCCACCACGCCCGGCCTAACCTTAACTTTTAAAAGAACTGTTTTACTATGTTTGACTTTTGGGATAATGTTATATCTTTAAAGGATACAAGCTGATAGAGATGAGAATGCTTATACAGAAACCCCTCCACTGTGCATTCTAGAATTCCCAGCCATCAGCAAACCCTCCTTTCACCCTTCACTTTCTTGTTATAACGGAAACCTGACTCTCCCTTAAGGATACACTTTCTCTACAGCCGTTTTAAGTAATAACTGTCTTTTCTCCCACATCCTTGCACCACTGAGTCTGGGGGAGGGGGAGCTATCTTCCTCACTCTCCCTTCCAGACTATTCTCTCACTCCTCTCTCTAAATGCCTCTGGCTTTAATTCTTATACCTTAAGTATCACTCACTAATGTTCATCCACCAACTCCAAGGTCATGCCCTCTAACTCTTAATTTTAGCTCAGAGCTCTAGATTTCACCACATCCAAGACAGGCACCTTGATTTCAAAATCTTTGACCTTGTGCCTGTAGGCCCAGCTACTCGGGAGGCTGAGGCAGGCAGATCACTTGAGCCCAGGAGTTCGAGGCTACAGTGAGCTATGATAATGCCACTGTACTCCAGCCTGAGACAAACCTGTCTCAAAACTAAACTACAACAAAAATTAAAAATAACATAATCTTTGACCTCCTCTCTTCTGACAAGCTAGCCCTCTCCCTTACCTTAGCCACACACTCCCATGGTCATTACCTATTATCATAACTCCAAAATCTCAATTTCATGCATCCTTTCATTGCTGACATGACCTCCTCTCCTTCCAGTTCATTCCCTGGTATTCTCAATCCATCAAGACCTACAACTTTCTGATCCTACCACCTTTTCAGTCCTTCACGGGCATTACCAAACCCTGCCCAATACCTTGTCTTCTTTCTTTCCCCAGACTCAGTTCTGTGGTTAGCCACTTTAACTGCTCTCTCACCTCATTTCCCTTCCTCCTCGCTCACTGTGTCCCATTCACCTGGTGAGGCCACACCCATCCCTAGTTAAATCAAGCTGACTACTTACTCCCCCATCGGAACCACGCGGCTCAACATGACTGGCAATATATACACAACCACGCCACTGTTATCATCTCCTTTCATTTTAAATTTGATGCCAAAGATGCAGGTATATGTTAAAGCTGTCGGCAATTATACTGTATTTTCCCAGTCCATTTACCCTCCTCCTCTCTTAGGAGACCATTCACGTTTTCTTCTACCCTCCAACTTCCAACATATTCTCTGTAATCCTCATTTTCAACTGATGACATCACTTCCTAATTTCTCTGAGAAAAATGAAGCCATCAGAAGATAACTTCAAGAACTACCAGAACTCTAGACTCATAAATCCAACTGCCTACTCGACATCTCCTCTCAAATGTCTAACATTCAAATTAACATGTTCAAAATGAATTCTGACTCACTTCCAGGAAGACAGAGTAGACATACTTTTCCCTACTTCTCTCACTAGTAACTAAAAACTCTAGACATTATACACAAAATAATATAAGGTGACTCAGAAAGGTGGAAAGAATAGGCAGAGCAGTTAGAGACCTCGGGACCCGAGAAACAGCATGCTGTGACTCCCCTGGGTATTTTGTGTTTTTTTTTTCACACCTCATGTATCCCAGACTTGGAGCTGAAGAAGCAAGCAACCTGGAAATACCAACGGGTATAGACAAAAATGGTTTCTCTCTCTAGCCAGGAGAGAGGCACCTAGCACTTTTAGACAGTGACCACTCTACTCCAGGGAAATACCACAGAAAAAAACTGTGGCTCTATCCACACCGACACCAGCAAACGCTGAGTGCGGAGCCTAGATTTCCACCCTCACCAGGCTGTAAAGAGGTGCCCAAGCCTCCACCAGGGTGGTACCAGAGAAGGCCAAGGAAGAGCTGAGACCTTCTTTCTTGCTAGCCAGCAACAAGACTCCCCTCTCCCCAGCAGTGCCAGCAGAGACCACGTGGGAAGCGCAAACTCCCATTCCATCCAGTAGTAACACGGTGCCCCTTTCTCTCCCCAGTGGGACAGTGTCAGAGAAGGCATGGTGGAAAGTGAGCTTTAACCCCAGTCCAGCAGTAACAAGGCAACCCCAGCCCACTGCTGTGTCAGTGCAGATCACAAGGGCAGCCAGAACTCCCTCCCCTGCCCAGAAGTAACAAGGAGACCACCACCCTTCGGGTGCCAACAGAGACGGAGTGGAAAACCTAGATGTCTACCTTTACCTGGCAATAATGTGTAGCAACTCCTCTCCCCTGCCATAGCAGTGTCATAAAAAAATCAACTAAAAGAGAAAGTTTAAATAACACCAGAGTCTCACAGTTTAAAAATGAACCTGTAGTTCCAGCTACTAAGGAGACTGAGGCGGCAGGAACTCTTGACCCCAGGAGTTTGAGGTTGCAGTGAGCTCTCTCTCATAAGTCAAGTCTTTATTCTAGCCTACAAGATCCTACGATCCTACATGATCTCGCCCCCATTAGCTCACTCTCATTTGCTCTTACTCATCTCCCTACTGCTCTATCCCCATTGCCTATTTAACAGGTAGCAGGCATTCAGTACATAGTTACTGAATATGCTCTTGCCTCAACTCTCACCACAGATTCCACACTGCATCCCAAGTAGCATCTCTGTGTCTACTGTACTCCTCGAAAAGCCCTTTCCATGGTTCTCAGCAAAACCCCCCTCATTCTTCTAAGGGTACCTCCAGTGGCACTCTATTCATTATTTAACTCCAATACCTAGCTTTTCTCCTCTTTTGCTGGTCTCTCTTTTTTTTTAACTGCCTTAAAATAAAACTATGTTGGCATTTTTCAAACTTAAGAATGCAAAGGACCCTGAGAATTCATTCACACACTGGTTTGAGAAACACTGCCTTAAAAGTTAAATGCATTACACATTAAATTTAGATGACCATTGAGAATATTACAATGGCAAATGTAGAGAAGCAGGCACTTTTGAAAGGGCATGGCCAAGACTTGGTCATCTAGGAATCCAAAGTACTTATGTTAATTTTGTTAGACTTTACCAAAACAAAAACACAAAACTTAAAAATTTTTACAGACTGCCAAGAATATACCCAAGCATTGAAATTTTAAGAAATCTAATATGGAATGAGTTTAAATAAATCTAAGGTGGTAACTTTCTAACTCTGTACACTCACTTGAAATCTGGAACTTAACACATTCTAGACTAATTTTCTTATTACAAGAGTGATTACATTGAAATTACCCCACCATAAGGCATGCTTATAAAAGTTAGACTGTCCCAAGCTTTACATACTGTGCTGTACTGTAACGGAGCTGCTCCCCTATTAAAAGTATCTATGTTCATTTTCATTTAAGTTATTTTCAGGAGAGAACAACCAGGATTTATAACATTTAAAATTGGTGTATATATAAAGACTTAATAAAAAAAAATTAAAGAGTTGCTCAATTGTCCCAGTTGTAACAATATTTATGGGGCTCTAACAAATAAAAACAGAGACTACAGGACGCTTTAGTACTCCACACTCCACCTCACTTACCTTACACCAACACCCAGCACAAGATTTTCAACCATATCTTGGGGGAAAAAGTTGTTTCTGAAGCTACAGCTACCAGATATATATCCCCAAACCATGTCTCTTAAGCATTTTAGCAAGAAATATAAATGTTTAAATGTTTTTTTTTCATTAAGTGATCAAAACAATTATGCTACTTAAGTATAGGTTATTAAGTATGAACTGTCCAATTTCCTTCAGTACTAAGTTTGACGGCTGATATCACTGACATTTCACTTTGACATTTCTTGTTTATTTTTATTGTGAAGGTACATCCTCAGTCTTTCAAACATACAGTTTGGCTTATGATTATCTGTCAATTTTTTTTTAGAGCAATTTTTGTAAAACCATGGGTAAGTCAAAAATTCATGTCATTCCAAATATGAGTTCCATCATGGAACCAACACAGCACAGACACCTCAAAATATCAACGAAGTGTTTGGGAAGGATGTGGCTAATGAACACACAGTACGTCAATGGTTTGAGAAGTTCCATTCTAGTGATTTTTATCTTGAAAATGAGCCACATGGGTGACCTGAGACCAAAGTGGATAATGATGAGCTAGCTGAAAGCTGTAGTGGAAGCGAATCCATCTCAACCTATGTGTGAATTACCAGCAAGGTTTGCCGTTACTATTTCAACAATACTGTACCATTTGAAACAAACGGGCAAGGTTAGGAAGCTTGGCTAGATGGGTTCCAAGTGAATTAAATGAGTATCAGAAGAGAAATTGTCTCAAAGCCTGCCTCTCTTTGCTGTCATGCCATAAAGACAAACCATTTCTACACTATATTGTTACATGGGATGAAAAATGGATTCTTTTTGATAATTGCAAGCATTCGGCACAATGATTGGATAAAGATGACGTGCCAAAACACAGTCCAAAACCGAATATTCATCGAAAAAAAAGCTAATGGTTTCTGTTTGGTGGTCCAGTGCTGGTATTATCCACTGCTGCTTCATGAAACCTGGTCAATCGATTACAGTGGGTGTCTACTGCGACCAACTGAATGAAATGATGAAGATGATTGTGATTAAGCAGCCGAGACTGGTCAACAGAAACAGGCCAATCCTCTTGCAAGACAACGCTCAAGCATGTGTCCCACAAACAACGCTGCTCAAACTACAGAGACTGGACTTGGAAACTGTCATCCACCATGTTCACCAGACCTTGCACCAACTAACTGCTACTTCTTCCAGGCTTTGGACCACTTCTTGCAAGGGAAAATATTCAATTCTCAACAAACTGTGGAAAATGCCTTTCTCAATTTCATCGCTACTCGTGCTCTCCAGGCTTCTTTGCTGCTGGCATAAACTAGCTACTGTTAAGATGGCAAAACTTGATAATTTAGGCGCATACTGTGATTAATTGTACTGCTTATTGTTTGAGATATAATAAACTACACTTTTGATTCGAAATTGGACATTTCATATTTAATGACCCAATACTTTAAGAACAGGAATATCTTCATGAACCAGGGAAATCCTCATTACATTTTACTAATGATGAAAGGGCCTTGAGAAAATGGACCTAAATTTTTCCCCACAGACTTGCAAACACCTCTAGGCAGATAATCCGGTTACCAACACTGAAGTGTTGCTGGGAAGCAAGCATGTACCCACAGAACTGCAGTAGAGGAATGTAGGGATAGACAGGCCCTGTTGTCAAGTATGAAAACACTATCCTAGTTCACACCGTTTTGCATCTGAAAATTCAAAAAAAAAAATTTAGGGAAAAACGCAGGATTGTGTCTTGGCCTGAAACGAAAACGGGACTACTAAACAAGATCCTGCTTAATCATCATAAGTTCTTATGAGTGGATTTCCCCCCCCCTAAGTATCAGGCCCTGGTTTGCAGATTTCCTCATTTCTCAATAAAGCCTTCAATAACTTGATTTCACAATGTAGCATTTGCAAGAAAAGAAATCCTTTCTCAATCAAATCCCACAGATCCATTAAAATGAGGCAGGGCTGTCCATGTTACCCTAAGACACAGGGAAGGGGAACCATGTCTACAAAGAATCTCCTTTGTTCCCAAACTCCTCTCCCCTTCCCAAGCCCCTCAGGGAACACGCCCTAGTGGCTTTTTTTTTTTTTTTTAAGAGAGGGGGTCTCGCTGTCACTCAGGCTGAAATGCAGTGGCTGGATCGCTCACAGTTAACCTGGAAGCCCTAGGTGCAAGCAGTCCTCCCGCTGGGATTACAGGTGTGAGCCTGCACCCGGCTGGCCCTGACTCTTCACCAAGCACCAGAACCCACCAGACCTCAGAGATGCACCAGGACCCGAAGGCAGATCCTTTCCCTTTCAGAAATATTCAGCCGCGGTCACTGTGTCACGCACGGTCTCTACCTCACTTGTTCTGGAAAACCCCCATCCTTCCTCGGCCCCGCTAGACCCCTGAGTCCCCCATCTCAGGGTCCTCTCCAGACACCACACCCCCTAAACCCCTCGGCCCCTGTCTCCTCCGCCCTCGCTTCTAGATCCTCCTAACTTCCCACTCCAGGAAATTCTGGAGACCCCACCAGCGCCACGCCTTGCGGCTGCCCGATCTTCAAGGCTCCCTAGACTCCACTCCTCCCTCCCCGCCCACCGACAGACACATCCTGGGCCCGTCTCTCCCAGCCCCACTTTTCTCAGGACCCCTGGAGACCCTGCCACCTGGGACCCCGTCAGACGCCACACTCTCCCTCCCCGGGCCCGCAGAGACCCTGCCCCGACTGGACACCGCCGTCCGCTCGGGACCCTCGGAAGAGCCTCCTCCCGGCCTGCGCCAGGGCCCGCCCCGCCTGCCCGCGCGCCCGCCCGCCCTGCCGCGGCGCCGCCTTTACCGCTGGAGACGGCGGCGGACGCCAGCAGGAGCGCCAGGACCAGCGGCCGCGCCAGCCCCGCCGAGGCCTGAATGCCCGCTTCGGGCAGCAGCTTCGCCTGCGCAGCGCCCCTCATCCTCCCCAGGGCGGCAGCGGCCATAACGGACTCCGCCGGGAGCCTGCGCTGTTGCTAGGCTCTGCGTCGTGACGTCAGACGCCGCGTCGCGCGTCGCGGCCCTAGGCGCCTACGTCCCGGCGTGATGACGTCGCAGCTGGAGCGCGGCTCTGGGAAGAGGGCTGAGGAGGGAGTTGCAGGAAGGAGAGAGTGGGGAGCGCGCTGTGCTCTCCGCCGCTGGGCAAGGGTGTGGCGGGCAGGGTGCTGGAGAGGGCCGGAGCGAGTCTTTCCCCGCCTCCCTGGTAGTGGGATACCATACACGCAATAAAAGCGTTTTTAAACTATTTTAAAGGGAAGATCCAACTGTGTGAAGCAGACTGATGACGAAAGCCAAGTATCTGCCCTTGTCCTCTCAAAGGCAAAAGAAACACGCTAACAGTGGTCATACCGGGGTGGTGGAATTACAAGTAATTTTTATCATCTTTCCTTACAATTATTTATTATTTCAGCAAATATTTAGCACCTCTCCATGTTTAAGGATACAGCAGTGGAAAAAAGGAACCCCTCTGCCTTGGTGGAGTTTATTGTGAGGGGGACTGTGGTGTAAAACACGCAGTTTACATAAGATGGTGTGTTTTACGGAGGAAAAGTAGGGAAGGTGGCTATGAAGTAGGGGTGAGAGGTTGCCACTGTAAATAGCTTCCAGGTTTCCTAAAATGAGCTATTACTTTTTAAATTTTGTAACTTAACCACCCCCCCATATGAAAATGCAAATTTAGAAACCCCCAGGAATTTCACTTAGGGCTCTGGCACAACGCTTTGATCTGTATGTCAGTTCTGGGAATGTTTCCTCCATAAACAGCAATAGGCTTCAAATCATAAAAGTTTCATTTGATCCATTTTCAGGAAAATCAGTGTGGCATAAAGCAAGACATTTATCGTGCCCACAGCTTCACTGCTCTGGCATCTGTAATTCCCTCGAAGACTGCTTCTATACCCCTGAGACACGACTGAGCTGCTGCTCTGAAGACTAGAGAAGGGCCTGTGTCCTACTCCTGAATCTGGTTTCCCCACTGACCCTGGTGACAGCTCGGAGACACACAAACTCTGTGTTAAGAGAACTGAGAAGTCATTCATCCGCTCATTTCCTGGAATCCACCACAAGCCCATATAGACCGTCCTTGCTGCAAACCTCCCAGGTCAGCCAAGGTGCAAAGTCCTCCCTACCTGCCCCAGGAGCTTTCACTTCTGGGAGTACAGAAAATACCACTCAGTTTAATGAACAAGCCTGTTGATCCTAGCTTCTGCTTGTTTGGAGATTGCTTCAGACTTTAAACAGCTTATGTAGGATAAACACACTGCAGTCCTCTTCTTCGTCCACTCTGTCCTCACACCAGATTGTTTCAATTCTCTTAACTGGCGAGATACTGTGAACTCAGAGCATTTGCACAATGATGTTCCAATATGCTGCATACGACAGGAAGACATTAAATAAGTAAGTGGTGAGGGAATTATTCCCTTATATTCGGAGCACCCTTTATACACTTAAAAACATTTCAATACTGTACCTGGCATCTGCAACCACTACAAACCCTAATCTGTGGACAAATTTTAAATGTTCACTTAGAAATAATTTCAAGTCCTTATAAACCTGATGAGGACAGTATGACAAATACTGAGGCCCACAGTTTTGGGGTGATCAGTTACACAAAGAACAAATCTAAACGAGTGTCCTGTTTATTTACATTATAATTAATAAAGACAACAGGAGGAGGAGGAGGTTTCAATATTTTATTCAAGTTTTAT
>CAUYPO010058753.1:0-19500 GCA_963574435.1 Cheirogaleus major | reverse complement strand
CATTTCTTAGAATTGAGTAATATTCCATTGTGAGCATATACCACATTTTAGTTATCCACTCATGAATTGATGGGCATTTGGGTTGTTTCCATGACCGTGCAATAGTGAATTGTGCTGCCATAAACATACGGGTGCAGATGAATGACTACATTTTCAAAGAAGTAGTTAAACTATATCCTCTCTTTTTAGCCAAAATTTTCTGATAACACATTGTAGACCAGGTTTAAGAGAATACAACTGCACAGTGCCCCACTTTGGAAGGTGACTTCTTATTTGATTTTATTAAGGGGAAAAAGGTATATGTGTACACATCAAAAATTATATTTTTAGTGTTCTAGCTACAGTACAAGTGACAGAGAAGTATTAGAGCTTCAGGTTGAGAATCCACAAATATGACCCTAGGGTACTTATGATATTATAATGTGAAAATTCCTTATGATGTAATTGTAGGATTTTTAAGCTGCTCTTTATGTTCTCTACAATCTTGTTTGAAAATTCTGCCATGAGAGAACAGCAACTTGCATTTCCACGACCAAATAGCACTTTTCACTATATGGAAAGGTCAGCCTTTTGGTCAATTATATGTTGGGTAGTGAGAGAGAAAGGGGATACCCACCTAGCCAGGGAGACCAGACATCCTGTTACTCAGTGCAGTGAAAATGACACAACATTGCCACCATATCCCGTAGAAACAGTTTCTGAACTTTTATGTCAATAGAATGAGGAGATAGTTCTTAGCTGTATAAAGGTTTATGCTAAATCCATGCTGCCTCTGTAATATTTGAGTAGCCATAAAAAGTAGTTTCTGATTACCAAGGGAGGTTGGGGAAAAGCAATTATTAAAATAAAAGACAGACGGCTAAATGCATCGGATCAGTAACTAAATCCACCTCTATTCTAATATGAGCTAGCTTGATGCTTAAAATGTCTGCTCTGAAGCACAACTGGGGGTTTGACTGCAATAGTCTAATCCTTCAACTGAAATTCTTTCAGCATGGGAATCCTTCAGTGAATAAAATATTCTAAAGTTCCATGAGCACAAGCACACTGAAGGCCACAACATTTGTAGAGTTCAAAGAAAGACCAGGAGAAGTGAGCCCTCTGTCCGTGCTTCATTTAAGTCTCAATCACTTGATAAAATTCCCAAATTAATTAAATTTCTCCCTAGCATCCACATTGTTCAATGATTAACATCCCCAAAATGAAATCAGCCAATTGACTGATTGCTCTGTATGTCACAGAACCACATCACTCATCTCCACATTAGGACCAAGGGTGTTTCATAGATTTTATGTGGTATATTTAGCTTATTTGGGGAAATATATGATAAAACACCGCTGTTTCTTCATCTGTAAAAATGATAACCACAGTACCTACCTCACAAGGTTGTGGTATTAAATAAGTTATAATATTAACACATGTAGTGCTTAGAACAGTGACTACTACAAAGTAAACACTGAAAAAAACATCATTATCGCTACTATTAAGATTATTTAACTCATTCAATTTTATTTTAATAACTGATATATTTGTCCAACATAATATGACAGAAGGGAAATTGTGCAAGTTCTGAGCCCAGGCCTTAAAATAAATACATGATTTACTTTTATGCACTTGGGAACCCTGTAACTTCTCTTAGGCGAATAAGCCCTAGAAAGCCTGCTGAAGGAGGAGAGGCCACATAAAAAATGTCTTAATCATATTGTCCAGAAAATAGATTCTGGAATAGAGATTTCCAGGCAGGAAGTTTTAGGCGGATACTGTTGGCAACAACTATGAAGCAGTAAGGAATGTAAGATTGGCAATAGGATAAAGCTGGGCCACAACACAGCTGAAACAGAGGTCTCAGCTGATCCTTTGGAAAGCTCTGAAGCTGAGATGGTCCTTCAAAGTTGTGCCAAGTTGAGGCAAAGGGGACAGGCACTTTTTTTCTTCCCATCAACCAGTCGTTAGATGAGGGTGTACGATCTTGGGCCAAACAGCTACTTCTGCCAATCATTGAGATAGTAAGTTGTCAGCAGGCAACACTTCTAGACACTGTGGGAAAATATGTCTTGGCTCTGAAGAGGAGGATCTGGGTTCCATGTCATAGCATCCATTACACAGGAGAACCAAGGTGTCCCATTTCATAATCTGACAAGTGCCAGACATGTGATGTGAGGCCATCCTAGAACATTCAGGTGCCAGCCAACCCACTAGTGGACCAGAGATACATCAGTGAGCAGAACAGTAATCAAGCAAACCAGCCTAGGACAGAAAAAGTATCCTTGGAGATTCACAGAATCTTGAGAGCTAAGACATAGTATCTTGTTCAAGCCATTAACTTTTGAGACAGGTTGTTATGCAGTGATAGATAACAGATAAGATAATACATTATGACAGTCTTCATCAAAGAGAGTGAGTATAAGATTAAGGTGATTCTAGTGGTAGACTAGTAAAAAGATTTTTTCCAAATAACCGTTGCTAAGGACATTAAGATCAATACATGCTTGAAAGTAAATCAGTAGCACAAATGATACTGATGGAACTTGAGCTTTGACTATGCAGTACAGCTCCTATGACAAGAAGCTGCCAATTTTCAGCACATGGGGTAGGCACACAGGCCTCTTGGGAAGGAAGCAGTGGATACTTTTGGGAATCAGTGTTCAACACATTTGTGTCATCCAGACAGCATAACTACAGAGAGTTGTCAAGAGCTTTCCCTAAAGTATTCTTTGAGAAACTGGGATCTTACAAAGAGAAACCAATGTCATTCTATTTGGAAATTGGTATTATAGCAACCAATGTACTTGGAGAATAGAGCTATTTTTTTCCTCTAAGAAAAAGGAAGTGGAATCAGTTGAAACAAGAACTTTTTAAAAAAGTATTTATTGAACAAACATAACTAAGAAAAAAAGAATCACATACAATCCTACCATTCTAACAAATCAACTCTTATTTTCTCATATTCTTTTCCAGTCTTTGTTCATATTTATATCACAATTAGTTTTAAACCTAGGGCAGACACAATTTTGTATTAGAGTAGGGCCTTTTGAAGAAAATCAGAATGCCTAATTTTTACATAAAGTTTGAAATCCTTACCAATCAAATTAGAAGATCGAGACTGAAGGGCCTCAGGAATTCTTTGCTATCAAAGAGTGGTTATGCTTTAGAGACTTTTACTGAAAGACCCACAGAAGGATCCATTTTAGAAAGAAGAGAATTGAATCTACAAGAAATGGAATGCAAAAGTTTAAAAAAAAAAGCAGGGGGTTTGGTAAATCTGAACAAGGCTCTGAATATATAAGCCAGGAGAGTTGGCAAACTATGGCCTATAGGTTAAATGTCGCTGATCACCTGTTTTTGCAAGTACAGTTTTTATCAGAACACAGCCATTCTCGTTCATTTATCTATTGTCTATGGCCGCTTTCACGCTACATCACCAAAGTTACATAGTTGTGACAGAGATCATAGGGCCTGCAAAACCAAAAATATTAACTGTTCCATCTTTACAGAAGAAGTTTGCTAACCTCTGACATAAACAATCATATCAATGACTAATTTGCAGGTGACATGATCAAAAAGGTGAGACTATAATACTATACAAAAATAACATGGACGATGGGAGATGTGATTAGAGTTACTTCTAAGATCCTTGGATTGCTTGGCAGGGGGTTAGATATATTGCAAGGTATGTATGTTAAAAATATAGGAGTATGGGTAGGCCTGGCAGTCAGGCATGCCTAGCCCTGGAGTCCGTGCGTGGCAGGCGCTGGCTGGCTGTGATCCCTGGGCTGCAGGAGGACTCGACAGGAGCCTGTGCTGGGGCCCAGGCTCAGCCAGGCCTGACTGTGCACTGGACTCCTGGTCTGGTGGCCCAAAATACCTGAGACCTCTCCTAGCGCCCCCATGCGCACCCTGCAAGCTGACTCAACAAGACCATGCGCCAAAGCCTCAAAGGCATTGCGTGACAGAGGGCACCGCCTCCCTGAGCATGGCCCAAGGGAAAGGTGGGAGCTTAGTCAGAAGAGTAGTTCGGGGGAAGGGGGGCCCTTAGTGGGCTCTCAGCAACGTTTGTTGAAGGTTTGTTAAATGCCAAGCACTTGCGTGATTGTCCTTGGAGTCAGTCATTTCTACACCGATTTTACTGACAAGGGAACAGGTTCATAGAGGTTATATGATTTGCTTAAAGCCACTGTTAGAAAGACAAAACTGAGATAAAAAGATTCTGTTCACATCCAATCCCCATGTTCTTTCCAACTTAGGGTTAATTTGGGAGACTTCAGACATGCACAAGGCTCTGCCACTTCCCAATCTGTACCCAGAGAACCCAAGTTCCATGGCAGCTCCTTGTTTAAAGGAGGGAGTTTGCCACAATTGTGTTGAAAGAAGGCAGGGCTTACACGTATTTTTCTGCCTTACTGAAACTTGGAATGAGTGTTCAATATTTGAGTAAAATGCTGCCTGAGTCCAGGGGTCCTGCTCCCCACCGGCCAACTGTACAGATGCAGCAAGTGCACAGTTTGGGAAGAGTCATTGCTTGTGCAAGCTTTTCTAATGGAAGATGAAACAGAGTATCGTCATTTTACTTTTAAAGTGCCAAGAGGAAACAAAAAATGGCAAAATCATTGAGGCAGACACAGGAGAGCACTGGAGGTAGGGGATTATGGAAATGCAAAGCCTTTATGCTAAGTCATATTTAGCCCAACTCCAGACAAAAACAGTCCCCTGTCCTGGGCCTCTATTGCCGCACTTGGAAAGTGGGGACATCACCTGCTCTTATAGCATCCTGAAGACAAGGGTTCTGACTAGTGTTGCTCCTGGGTTTAGACTGTAAGTTCCCTGAGGACAAGGGCTGGCTTTTCAGGGCCCAGTATAGGGCCTGGCTCATTGTCTGAGTATCTGCTGAATGTAGGAGTGAAACAAGAATTTAAATAAGATTTAAGGACAGCATCCAGGTAGAAGAGGCATCCTCTCTTGATTCCTTCTTATCACCAGGTTACTTAACTTCCCAATTATATCCTAGCCACCTCTAGTGGAGTCTCTGTATCTTACCACCTCCATTGCAGAGTCTGCCTCACTCCTCTCCAAGGGTCCTGGCAGACAGGTCCCCTTCCCAGGATGTGGTTTGGGAAGCGAGGGGGGAATGCAAAACTCATGCACACAGCCTGACTGAAGGCAGGCCTCTCTTACACTGAGCTGCCTCTAAAGGCCTGAAGTGGGTGAAATAATGGTCCCCACAGGCAGTAGGTACTAACTCCTGGAAGCTGTGAATGTTACCTACTGGAAAGACTTTGCAGATGTTATTAAAGATTTTGAAATGAGATTATCCTGGCTTACCAGGGTGGGTCCTGAATGTAATCACAAATATCCTTTTAAGAGAAATGTATAAAAAAAAAAAGAGAGAGAGAAATGTATAGGAAAAGAGGAGAGGGCAATGCAACCAAGGAGGCAGAGATTGGAGTGATGTGGCCACAAGCCAAGGAATGTTAATATTAATAATAATAATAACTGTCCTGTCTGCCACACTGATTGGCTCTGTGACCTTGTGCAAGTCAACAAGATTCTCTGGCCTTTGCTCATGTGTGAGGTCAAGAGAGTAAAGGAATGTGGAAGACCTTCAAGTGCTGCTCAACCACAAAGGACTTTTGCCACCCATGGTCTTTGGAGGAAGAAGTGGGGAGGTTGGACCCCTGGTCTGTACTGGATGTATGGTCAACATCAGGTGGGCTTCTTTGTGCTACCAGAGACCAAGCTTACCCTGTTATACCTCATGTGGTGGTGGAATGAGCTGTGTATCTGTCTGCCGTCCCTGTGGACCCTGGACAGTGACAGGTCCATAGTGGGTGCTCAGTGTGTTTGTGTCCAATGAACACATTATTGAGGGAAGAGCCTCCAGTCACTTCCCAGAAACTAAAGCCACCTCCACTTCTCCCTCCTGTCATCATCAGTCAGCAGCCAGGGTGTTGGCATCTGTCATTTAACCATCACAGGCAGACCTTGGTCAGGGTGGGGGGCTTTCATTTCAAGGTTTCTGGCTGCAGGAAGATGCTTGGCAGCTGTCAAGGGGTGGTAACCTCAGAGGAGCTTGGTAGCCCTCAACTTCTAGGGGCTTTCTCTGGGTTTTCAGGGATCTGATGTGGGCTGCTTATTTCACCCCACCCAGCCCAGTGACAAGGCTCTGTATTTACAGAATTTTTCATTCTGAGAGCTCAAAGAGCTCCATCCCCAGATGACAAGTGCAGTTAAGCTCGTTTTATGGAACAAGTCCAGTGTGAGGAGGGAAAGACTTTTGATCCAGGTTACAAAGTGGGCCAGCTGTAGTGCCAGGGACAGAACCTGAGTTGCTTACAGAGATGCATAGTCCCAGGCACATAGAGATTTTCCCAGACTCTTATGGATGACTGTGCCTCAGTCATCTCTGTTCCCTCAGTCCCATTATGGTGGTTGGCACCTAATAAATGCTCAATAAATGTGCATCAACCAAATACCTGACTGCAGCTTCTCAATTTTTAATCACTGACTCTTTGGTGTGGCTTCTGAACTCCTGAGGGCCTCACGTGCACTTCCAGGGCTTCACCCAGAGGCCTCTCCCACTCCCGAGCTCTGGCTCAGGCTGTGCCTTGGCCAGGGATGCTCTTCCCTCATTATTTTGCCTGATGAAATTCTGCTAATCTTTCAAGAATAGGCTCAAATGTTTCTTCTTTGATGATGACTTCACTGCCCCCAAGTTCCCAAGGCAGAAACAACAGCTTCAGCACTGAGCTGCACATTCTGCACATCCCTCTATGGGAGCACAGCTCACGCTGTATTCTGGTGTTCTGAAACAGGAATAGTATTCACCCATAGTCTCAGAGGATGGCATGAGGACTTGACAGGCTGATGTCTGGCACTGAGCATGTGTAAGCTCCAATTATCAGTCATTGTCACCAACACCCCCTGCATAGCAGCTGGCTTGGTGCTGCCCACGTAGATGAATGGCTTGAAAGGGTTGTGTGCTCAGAAGGAAGGTCAGGGCAGCACAGGGGCCTCAGATAGCATGGATTCATGGGTCAGAATTCATAGACTTGCCTGAAGTCTATGGAAGTTCTTTCTCCTGGAAACTGACTCTCAGTATTTTGATACACTTACCAGATGCTCTACCTCCTGTGGAGACATTGCTGCACCAGTGGTCCAGCAAGCAGGCTTGACACTCACACACTCTTGGTGAACAACTTGGACAAGTTATTTAATCTTTTATAGCCTCAATATCCTCAACTGTAAAGTGGGGATGATATTAATGTGTCTGCTTCACAGGAGCTTAGTAGAGTGTCTGGCCCTAGGTAAGTGTTCAATCAATGCTAACATTTTTTTTTTAAAAAAATTATAAGTGTTTTTTTATTCATCAAATGCTTACTTCATGCCTGTTTGACAAGGTAAGTCATGGCCCATGCTCTCTAGGGGCCCATTGTCTGGTGCAGAGGGCAATTGAATGAGCAGATCATGGCTGGGCACGGTGGCTCAACCTGTAATCTCAGTACTTTGGGAGGCTGAGGCAGGAGGATCACTTGAGCCTGTGTGTTCAAGACCAGCCTCAGCAACCAGCCTAGGGTCTTGCTATGAGACCCAACCCAGTCTCTACAAAACATTTTTTAAAATTAGCTGAGTGTGGTGGTGTGTGCTTATAATCCCGGCTACTCAAAAGACTGAGACAGGATGATCACTTGAGCCCAGGTGTTTGAGGTTGCAGTGAGTTATGATCACACCACTGCACTCCAGCCTGAGCAACAAAGTGAGATCTCATCTCTAAAAAAAATCAAAAGAGTGAGCAGATCATTACAACACAGTGAGACATGTGCCCCAGGGGGGACACAGGGCTCTAAGGGGTTCCCAATGACCAGGGCTTCTGTATGACTTTTATGGGCACCTTCCTCCATTTTTATGCACAGGTTGGATCTGGTAACCTGCCTCCAGCTTATCACCTGTCCATGTCTCCATCACCCCATGACTATGTCCTTGGCATAGAAGGGCCCCTGTGATGTCGCTTCTATATGCTTTTCCAGCCTCATGGTCTCCCCTCCCCTTCTTACCCTCCAACTGTGCAGAAAAGAATGTACCTAGCAGGCCTGAGACAAAGGTCTGCTTGTGAGGCTGGCCCTTGGCTGGCATCTGGGAAGTGGGGTTTTGGGAAGATTCTCACCACTCCCTAATAATACTAGCTCAGTATGCCTAAACTGTTTGTACAAACTGTGGTTTATGATGGAAAACTGCTTTGCTTTTGGGAGTCTGGAACTTTGGTGTGTTCCAGGCAGAGGGTTCCCACCTGACCTTGGGCACTGAGTCTCTACTGAGTGTCCCTGGTAGACAACATTTCATGTGTTGTCACAACTCATTGCTAGAGGAAATAAGCACATCCTGGATGACTCATCTGGGAGAAGAGTCTTGGAAGCCTGTGCCTGGCTTCCTCCAGACTTCACCCATGTGCTTTGTCCCTGTGCTGATTATGCCTAATATCTTTTTGTTGTAATAAATCATAGCCATGAGCATGGGTCAAAATATATATATATATATATATATATATATATATATATATATTATATATGCTTATTTACATAGTATAGAAAGGCATTCTTGAATTTCATATTTAAAGGTTAAAATACTTTCAGGTGACCCTGAATGATTTGTCTCCCTTCCACACCGCTGGCCACCTTCGGTATTCACTTGGATTACAGGTGAAGCCAGTGGAATGGAAAGCAGCATCTTGCTCTGCAAGTGACATGATTGTTCTCTAGTCAATCTCACATAATTCTAAGTGATGAAAATTTATGTGGGGAAGAATAGCCCTCATAAGAAAGTCAATTGCTGATGATACATGTAAAATAATTTCAAAAAAGTAACAAGTTTTAGCCATAGAAGTTTTAGGGGGGGAATTCTATGCAATCTTAATATTTGTTTATCTTGGAACTTGAAAAGAATATGTCCTGTGTAAAGGCAAACAAACTGCTCTATGTAACTGTAAGAAGTTCTATACCTAACCAATTCAACAACTCCTGATTATACAGAAATGTACTAAGGCAACAGTTTTGTGAGTTTTGTGAGTTTTGAACATTTATATTTATAGAAAATTATTATTGTTATATTTAAATCATTTAGCATAAAGTACACAAAAACTTACAGCTCTCCACTGGTGACTTGATATTGTGTAAATAGAGTTTAATGTCATAGATTAATCCAAGAAAATACTTGCGGCTTTGTCAAAGATTAGATGACAATATGAGGATGGTTTTATATCTGGGATCTCCATCCTATTCCAAAGGTCTATATCTCTCTGTTGTTGTGACAATCCCATGCTGTTTTGGTTGCTATAGCCTTGTAGTAAAGTTTCAAGTCTGGCAAACTGATGTCTCACAATTTGTTCTTTTTGCTTAAGATTGCTTTGGCTATACTAAGGTGTTAACATGGTAGTAATACTCCCTGGGTGATGGTCAGGTTGGGCAGTGGAGGGGCGGGCAGGTAAACCCACAACTAATGGAAGCAGAGTTCACTGTGTGTGGGAAGGACACGCTTGTAGCCCTGGCTTGGGCGAGGCAAACGCATTACATGTAACCAAAATCTTTGTACCCCCATAATATCCTGAATTAAAAAATTTTAAAAAAGAAAATACTTGAGGCAATTTATAGAAGTCATAATAGAATTGTGAGTGATTTTTGAACATCAGTTTTAAAATTATTTTTTCAACACAATAGAAATCAGTAAAATAAATGTGTTTATTAAGCTACATCTATCAGTTCTGAGTATTTTTTTATTTTTATTTTTATCTTTCTCATTTCAGAATATTATGGGGGTACAAATATTTTGTTTACATAAATGGCTTTTGTACCATTTGAATCAAAGATATAAGTGTGCCATCCTCAGATAGTGTGCATTGTACCCATTAGGTGTGAATTTACCCATTTTTTCCTCTCCCCTCCCACCTGCTTGATTCCCGATGAATGTTATTTCCACACATGCACATAAGTGTTGATTGATTGGTTCCAATTCAATGGTGAAAACATGTGGTGTTTATTTTTCCATTCTTGTAATACTCCACTTGGAAGAATGGTCTCCAGTTCTATCCAGGCTAATGAAAGAGATATTAGTTTACTATATTTTTATGGTTAAGCAGTACTCCATGGTAAACATATACTACATTTTATTAACCCACTCGTGTATTGATGGGCACTTGGGTTGTTTCCACATCTGTGCAATTGTAAATTGTGCTACTATAAACATTCGAGTGCAGGTGTCTTTTTTATAACATGTCTTTCTTTTCCTTTGGGTAAATACCTAGTAATGGGATTGCTGGATCAAATGACAAGTCAACTTTTAGCTCTTTGAGGTATCTCCATACTACTTTCTATGGACGTTGTACTAGTTTGCAGTTCCACCAGCAGTATTTGGGTGTTCCTATCTCTCCGCATCCATGCCAACATTTATTGTTTTGGGACTTTTTGATAAAAGCCATTAATGTACTGCTTCCTAAAATAAAGACAAAGGAGAGGAAGGTCTCATGATGTTGGCTCAGGTACATTATCTTCTTTAAGGAGAAACATCTTAAAACTCAATACATTCCTCTGACTGGGTCGTGCTGACTGGTACAAAGTTATCTCTTGATCCTTCATATATTTTGAAAGAAATTGTTTAAAAAAGAGGGCATACCTCTAACCCTTCCTAGGGAGAGGCAAAGATATAAAATATAACCAAAATTTCAACAACAACAACAACAAAACATTTATCAGGTGTTTGGCAGGTGAGAGGGGGGAGAAAGGGATGGGCATATACATACATAATGAGTGTGATGCGCACCACCTGGGGGATGGACAGCTTGAAGCTCTGACTCGAGGGGGGAGAGGAGGCAAGGGCAATATACGTAACCTTAACAACATTTGTACCCCCATAATATAATGAAATAAAAATAAATAAATAAATAAATAAAAGAATGCAATGCATAATTCATAATTTCATTTTATATAAAAATAAAATATTATTTTTGATTGTGAGAGAAAAAAATAAAAAAAACAAACTAGTTAAAATCGAAACATCAAGCCGGGCGTGGTGGCTCACGCCTGTAATCCTAGCACTCTGGGAGGCTGAGGCGGGCGGATGGCTCAAGGTCCGGAGTTCGAGACCAGCCTGAGCGAGACCCCGTCTCTACTAAAAATAGAAAGAAATTAACTGACCAACTAAAAATATATACAGAAAAAATTAGCCGGGCATGGTGGCGCATGCCTGTAGTCCCAGCTACTCGGGAGGCTGAGGCAGGAGGATCACTTGAGCCCAGGAGACTGAGGTTGCTGTGAGCGAGGCTGATGCCACGGCACTCACTCTAGCCTGGGCAACAAAGTGAGACTGTGTCTCAACAAACAAACAAACAAACAAACAAACAAAAATTGAAACATCAGTATGGCCTTGGGCTTTGTTTGTTACAAAAAGGAAAAGCTCACATACAGTGTCTAAAGCCTGCTTCACCATTCTTTAGCCCAAACCTTAAGATCAGATAATCACAAAAGTTTCAGAAATAGACTTTACTGTCCAACAGTCCATCTATCACATTGAGGCAGAGGCATAGCAATTATCTTTTTTTATTTCAAAATATTAAGAGAGTACAAATGTTTGACGTTACATGGATCATTTTTGTAATGCTCAAGTCCTGGCTATAGGTGTGCCTATTGCCCTGATAGTCTTCACACTACTCATTAGGTTGGTTTATTCCCTTCTCCTCCTCCCCGCCTCCCCCTGGCTGCTTTCCACTGAGTTTTACTTCCTTCTGTGCACTTGTGTGCTCATTGATTATTTCCAATTTAATAGGGAGTACATGTGGTGTTTGTTTTTCCATTCTTGCAATACCTCACTTAGGGGAATGTTCCCCAGTTCCTTCCAAATTGTTGCAAAAGGTATTAATTCATCTTTTTATGGCTGAGTAGTACTCCATGGTGTGAATATGCCACGTTTTATTAATCCACTCATGAATTAATGGGCACCTGGATTGATTCCACATCTTTGCAATTGTGAATTGTGCTGTAATAAATATTTGAGTACAGGTGTCTTTTTTATAAAATGACTTCTTTACCTTTGGATAAATACCCAATAGTGAGATTGCTGGATCAAATCGTAGTTGTACTTATAGTTCTTTGAAATATCTCCATAATTTTCCACAGAGATTGTACTAATTTGCAGTCCCACCAACAGTGTATAAGCATTCTCTTTCTTCTCTGCATCCATGCCAGAATCTAACTTTCTAGACTTTTTGATAAAAGCCATTCTAACTGGGGTAAGGTGATATCTTATTGTGGTTTTAATTTGCATTTCCCTGATGATTAATGATATTGAGCATTTTTTCATATATTTGTTGGCAATTTGTCTTTCTTCTTTTTAGAATCATCCATTCATGTCTTTTGCCCACTTTTTAATATGTCTATTTATCTTTTTCTTCATGCTTTGCTTGAGTTTTTTGTAAATTCTGATTATTAGATCTTTACCGGATCATGCTCATGGATAGGTAGAATCAACATTGTTAAAATGTCTATACTACACAAAGTGATTTACAAATTCAATGCAATCCTCATCAAGTTACCAAAGTCATACTTCGGATCTATAAAAAAATAATTCTATGCTTTGTTTTGAACCAGAAAAGAGCCCAAATAGCCAAAGAAATCTTAAGCACAAAGAACAAAACTAGAGGCATCACATTACCAGACTTCAAACTATACTACAAGGCTATAGTAATCAAAGCAGCATGGATTGGTATAAAAATAGAGACAAACCAGTGGAACAGAACAGAGAACCCAGACATAAAACCAACTACCTACAACCAACTAATCTTTGACAAAGCAGACAACAGTGTATACTGGGGAAAAGAAGCCTTATTCAATAAATGGTGCTAGGAACATTGAATAGCCACATGCAGAAAAACAAAACAGGACCTCTACCTCTTATCACTCACAAAAATTAATTCAAGATGGATAAAAGACTTATATCGAAGCCATGAAACCATAAGAATTCTAGAGGAAAATGTAGGAAAAGCTCTTCTAGACATTAGATTAGGCAAATAATTTATGAAAAAATACCCCAATGGCAATCATGGCAACAACAAAAATTAATATTATAAATGGGATTTGATTAAACTAAAAAGCTTCTGCACAGCTAAGGAAACAATGAACAAAGCAAATAGAAAACCTACAGAATGAGAGAAAATATTCTCAAGCAATCAGCTTTTTGAGCCACTGCTTTTATCTTTAAACCTCATGAATTCTGGCTAAGAAAAAGGCCACCATAACAAACTAGTTTGGTTGGAATACTGATTATACATGTGTTTACCATGAAATTGTATAATGTTTGTCTTTATGTGGGAGAGGTAAAGTCAATAAATATAACTTTTTCAATTTTAATTATGTACTTCCATAAATATTTTTTTCTTAACCCCCTGGTACTTGCTACAATAGTCTGCTAGTGAGTACTCATAGATAACAAAAAAGAATTATCAAATGGAATATAGGTACTAAAATACAAAAGCTAGTAAAAATCTTATCTACTCCCACCAAATTAGTGTAGCCTTACAGTATTTCGCAAAATGTCTCAAGTTTATTTTTCAGGCAAGTGTTTCCTCAGTATATGCATTTATGATCACTGTCACCTTGGAGCCTTTTAAGGACCTTTTTATCTAAGTCAGCGTGTGTCTTCTGCTGAAACTCTACACTGAAAGTAAATAGTAGGCAAATATTAGCTGTTTAAATCTGATAACGAATTTGAGGATTAGAAAGGCTACTTCAGTAAAATTAGTATTCAGCATTTCTTTTTATATTATATCTGCATATGTCCAGAATTTGAATTTCAATTAACAGACACCACACAAAGTGCCAGGCACTTTGCTAGTTGATAGGGATAAAAACCTAGATAGGATAATACCTTTACCCTCAGGACCCTTATAGTCAAGGTCTCATGGGAGATGCAGAAAAAGAAACAAATAATTCTAATATCATGTATTGTGATACCTGCTGTTATAGAGATATGATCTAAGTATATACTACATGTACCAAAGGAGATTTGTAAGTAAAGGCTTTATTGAGGTAGGTCTTTACTTTCGGTCTTGAAATATGATTAGGAGCTGTTCGGACAAAGCAATATGGGTAAGCGAGATGGGAAAAGAGTAAAAACTGATATGGAGTTAAGATAACTGGTATAGCCAAATATATGGGTCAAAGTAAAAAATTCAAAAAAGCCTACTGGCTTTTTTATTGGTTTACAGCTTAATCATATGAGCACAATGAATATTTAGAGACTGCATGATATAAAAAGAACAATCAGAATAAGTTATTATTATGTCTTCCTGAATCTCATTTAAAACTTATTTAGATCTGTTGAGAAGCTGGCAGAGTCCTGTCTGGATGGAATGAGATAGATCCGTCACTGCAAAAAAAAAAAAAAAAAAAAAAAGAATCAAAATCAAAATGTCAGCTTATTTCTCCACAAGCCCAGAACTTATCTTTAAAATCCACTTTGCAATGCTGGAATAGTAGATGCTTGCATTAAAAGAGACATTTTGGTTTATAAAGTATTTTTCAAATATGTTTTCATTTAATCCTTACAACTATCCCTTAAGGTATGGACAAATAGCACATGTATTATAGCTCCTTTTATCCACATATAAACTAAGCTCAGAGAAGTAACTTATCCAAAGTCACAAAGCTTGTCAGTTTGAAGAGCCAGGACCAAAATCCATGCCTTCTGATATGAAATCTTTTATTCTCTACTATGCCACACACTTTATTTACCAAAATGTGCAACACTTTTTCAAAGCAAATTATGCCATGAAATTGTAACTATACTTAAATTATTCTATCATAATTTTACTGAAATTGAATAGAATTAATTCACTTCTTCAAAATAAACCAACTTACAATCATATTCACCTTGAGGGACATAGAGGAATGAGGTCACTTTTTCTAGAAATCCTTACAGTAGAAAATCTGCATTCTTCTCCACCTTGCACATTGCCGTGGGAAGTTGACTTGTGTAGACATATACCAAGTGCCCTTGCCTTTAGCTTCCTGTTGGGTCTGGCCAGTGGGAGGCACTGTCAGGTAAAACAAAAAGGAGAAAATGAAGCTGGTGTATGTACTGTCTTCCCTTGGCTCCCTCCCTGCTGGCCTACATTGGGATAGCAATGTCCTTTTACTGAAGGCCATAGCTTCTGCCATGTGGCCCTTCTCATATAACTATCTTATGTGGGTTCTGATAATCATTCCCACCTTTGTTTCTTCCAGCCCAGTGGTGGTGACAGTACTTGATTGCTGTTAGCCCTGGAGTCCTTCACCATTCCTTATTGCTATTCCAAAATCCTACCCACACTTTTGTAAATAGCCCATGTGCTAAATTTACCTCAAGTTTTCCAACATGAGTGTGTCATCTGTTTCTTGCTTGGACCCTGACTCACAAAGCCCCTAACCTTCCTTTTTGTTTCCTTGCATCCATTTCTGATAATCTTCTCATGCAAACACCTTGTTTTCTATTGACCACCATATATTCATTGGGGCATTCTCATTCTCATTGTCCCCCCAAATCCTCACATTCCAGGGATAGCTTTTGGTCATGAAATCATTCATATGAATGTCTCGGTCAGATGTGTTTAGTGGTTAAGGATATAACCATATAGATATTAAAGAACTGTGATGCTGTGATGCTTAAAATGTAATTGTATTAATTTAATGGCAAGACTCATCATACATTTCAAAAATACAGAAAATATATATACATATATATATACATACATGCACACACATACACATCTATATGGTACATCTTGATCAGATCTGGGTTTCTTTAAAATTTGGGGGTCTACACAATGGACCATTGCAGACATTAAAGATTCGAATTTGATTGCATTTATTGAATCAAGCCAGGAAGCTATTATACTGCTAAATTAATGTGCCCACAAGTCTCAGAAACTGTTTTTGTCATTTCAGTACAGTGTTTGAAAGCAAAAATGTAAGAATACTTACAAATAATTCATAAGCAAAGAATATTTTTTGATGTCCCAAGAGCTGTTATTTTAAGTACTAATATTGCCATGGATTCTCAACATAAATTGACTTCTCCATGACTAATTTTTTTCCTACAGGTAAAATGGGAACCTTTCGAAAATGAGTTATTGTGTTGTAGATTAGCTCCTACAGCTTGGGCAACAAAAAGTCTCTAAAAAGTCAGGGAGCTACTGGGAATATAGAGCAAAGCCTGTATCTGTACATGCCCATCAAATAGCTCAAATGACTACGACCATTTGAAGAGTAAGATTTTACAGAACCATCTTAACATTGTGAAGTACTGCTAAAGTCCTACCTCAGAATACAAAGAAAGCATGAGCAAATATGTCAAAAACAAGCACGCTTGTTTGGTGTTAGAAAATTGCATTCAATCCTTTTTGATAGATTTGCTGATTAGTTCAGTGAAACAACCTCTCAGCTAACTCAAACAACTCATGTATTTTGCTGTTATTATCCACTAAATTGATGCATTTGGCCCAATTACTTGTTGTTGTGGTTTTCTGTAGCAGCGGGTAAGTTCCAATCAACTCTAATAGCTGAATGAAAGCAATGTAGTTAACTTTCTAATGAACAACCACAAATAATCACCAAAAACAACACATGTAGTATGAGATGTCAAAAAGATTCCTAAACTATCATCACAACTTGATGCATCACAATGCAAACAATTTTGTGGTAACTTGTAAAATTGTACTAGAACTATGGTAACTTCTCACACAGCAACAAAGAGAAGAATTTGTTGCCAGAATGTTTCTAGTGTCTGTGGGTTTTCAAATAAGTACTAGTTTTCCTCCTATTCTGTAACATCTCATTATTATCATCAAAAAAAATTTTGCTTCTGATGTCTTACATAGTTACTATCTTTAAAATATAGCCAGGAGATTGCAGTCCTTGACATTTACATTTATCTAATTTATTGTCCACAGGCTTTGAATTGCTTATTTAATTCAAATTAATTGGCCATGTTCGAATCAAAGAAAGCTAAACTAATTAAGGTAGAATAGCCTAATCTGGCAATTTAAACTATAAGATTTATTGGAGGCATTCAAGATTTGAATTTGATTGCATTTATCGAATCAAGCCAGGAAGCTATTTTACACTAATAGTTGGGCTAGGTTAAGCTATAATGAAGTCCAACCTAAAATTAGAGGTGGGAGTTCAATTTAGTTCAACATTTGAGTACTGTGTGCCATATAGATACTAGATAATAGGGATAGAAAGATGACTATACTTCACACCATACCTTCAAGGAGCCTAGTCTACTGGGAAGGATGGAAGGGAAGAGATAATATCACAAGGGCTGCATCTTATTATCTTCTGTTAGTGTGAATCCCACTCTGCTGAATGGGATCTAACTTTGAAACATACATTCAGTTCAAAAAACTTTTACTGAGCACCTACTACTATGTGTTGGAAACTGGTACTAGTGTTAGGGATTGGGAATAAAAAGATGAAGTCTTTGTTTCTGTCATTGAGGTGTACCTAGAGGAGACAAAGAAACACATGTTTATAATACAATGGAAATGAGAGATATATGAGCACAGTGAAGAGAAGTACAACTTGCTTTGGAGGAGTTACAGATGATGAGATATTGCCAACTGATGCATTCAGTAAATATTTAATAAGTGCCCACTACATACCAGGCCATCAGGGTAAAAACATGAATAAAACATGGTTCCTTACCTAGAGAAGCTCAGGATTCAGTGTAGCTGTGTATTGCAAAGTGCTAAAAAATAGTTGCATCAGATGGGTTATTATAACAAAAATAAAAAAAAAATTGAATCCTACATTTACTGAAAGATATGTCATTGGCTTAAGGTGGAAAAAAAACACAAATAGAAAATTCTGGGGACAAAAATAATGAATAGTGTAAATTTGGAGACTCAGAACTCCCATCTAAGTATTAACCAGGCCCGACTCTCCTTAGCTTTTGAGACCAGGTGAGATACGGCACATTCAGGTTGGTATGGCCATAGACACCCTCATATTGCCATCTGATATTTGACAAAGTAGACAAAAACATACACTGAGGAAAAGAATCCTTATTTAATATGGGGTGCTGGGGAAATAGGATAGCCACATGTAGAAGACTGAAACAGAATCCACACCTCTCACTACTCACAAAAATCAACTCATGATAGATAATAGACTTAACCTAATGCATGAAACCATAAGAATTCTAGAAGAAAATGTTGGAAAAACACTTATAGACATCAGCCTAGGCAAAGAATTTATGAAGACCCCAAAAGAAATCTCAGCAACAACAAAAATAAATAAACAGGACTTGATAAAATTACAAAGTTTTTGCACAGCCAAGGAAACAGTAAAAAATTCCTCTCTCTACTTTTGGTGTTCTGAGCTTGGGGGAGAAGAACCAGTGGGATGCTGGCTCTACTCTGATGAATGGGAATTGTAAAAGACATTGCAAACATTCATGCTTCTCAGGATGATGCCCTGAGATCCAACCTTACTCTTCTCTAGCTCTCCCTGGGATGGGAAAAAGTAATGGATGGGGGCTATCAAGGTACTCATGCAGCAGAGTTCAGTGGTTCAGGAGAAGGCATTAACAATGTTCACCATAAGCAACATCCATGCCCAGCCCATGCAAGTGTTCCATACTACAGCCAAGGGACAGGAATGAGAGGTGAAAATACTGTCTGGCTGGTCCCATTCCTATCTTTTCATTTTTTAAATCAATCCTTTCAACAAATAAGCTTTTTTAAGTGCCCAATTTTGAACCTTGTGGTTATGTTAGGGAGAAGTGAAATAAAGGGGAAATTATTGAAACTAGCCTAAAGAAACTATTCTACAACACACACACACACACACACACACACACACACATTTCCTTCTTCTGTTTAATTCATATTCTGAATTTTGGAAAGAAAGCTAGCATATCTGATTTTCAAGGACCTAAATACTTATAATACAATCATCTACTATAGCATTTTCTCACCCAAGTCACTCATATGCAATCTAAATTTCTTCAAAGGCCATGACCCCTTTCTATAGTCTAATATAGTATAACAGTCCTAGACTAGGAATCAGAACAACTGAATCCTAGCCCTAGCTTCATCTTTTAGCTTTGTAGCCTTGGGAAATTCACTTTATCTTTTCAAGCCTTAGTTTCCTCATCAATAAGATAGATATATTCCTGCACTGCCTATTGAGCAGGGTGAAATGCATAGTAAATTACATATGTGAAGAATATTCTATCTGTAGTGGGCTATGAAAATATAAATATGTGTCAATTCTTATGGGATGATGGGGAACAGCACCAACCATCTCCTGACCAAGAAAGGTCTAGAGACACAAAACAAAATGAGTGGCTTAATAACAGCACCATCAGTAGACCAAAAGAATGGGTATACATGTTTAAACAATGCATGCACAGGCCTAACATACATATAGATATGTCTAAAACAAAACTTATAAATCTAAAGTGAGTTTCCCAACTAATGGA
>CAUYPO010058752.1:0-27828 GCA_963574435.1 Cheirogaleus major | reverse complement strand
GACTAAGTAAAAGCACTGAGACTGTAACTATTTCCCCATAAAATTGCATTTGCCCCAAAACACTAACAGGCAACTGCTGACAATGGCCAAGAAGTAGGGAGGAGAGTAGATAAGACAGTGATGAGAAATGGCCTGTTGAATTCTCCCACATCTCTTTCTGATGGCAAAATAACAATGAAAATAGTCTCATTTCAGGAAATACTAATAGAAAGTTGTTCTTCCTCATTTCCCTCCGGTGTTCTCATGGCATCCGGGAATTTTCAGACATAGCACTCACCGTGATTAAAATCCCAAGGTCCTTGGTGAAATTATGTTTAATGTCAGTCTCATCCACTAGCGTGTGACCTTCATGAGGGAAGGTGCTCTGTGTGCTTGTTCACTTCTGTATTCTTAAAACTAGCACCCGCCAGCACTTACCAGGTGTTGATGAAATACTTGTGGAAGGAAGGGAGGAACAAAGGAAGGAAAGTATGGAATGGATTTTTTTTTAGTTTTTGAGACTTGGTTGTTCTGCCAAAGTAATGATTGATTTACACCGTCTTGCCTGGTCTTCCAGTGGCCCCATGGTTTAAGGGTAAAATCTGTGGCCATGAACTAGGATATAATTAACCAACTAGGCATCAAATCATGACATCACTTTCATTTGCACTGTATTTTATTCCAGTCCTTGCAATACAACATTCATATTTTCAAAGAAGAAAAAAAATGTAGTTCTTATACTATGTGAGATCCATCTGGGTTTTATATCTGGATAGAGTCATATGGTCATATGAGGTCATAGAGGAAAGGAATGGGATGAGAAGAGTTTAAATTTGATATTTTTATATTATTTGCATGTAACTGAGAAATTTACATTTGATTATCATGAAAGGAGGAACACAAAAGCAATCTGGTCATTCTGTCTCACACTTTCCCTTTCTTCTTTCATTAAAACCCTGACCAGATGACCTAATAAAGCTGCTGTATATTTTTTCCCATGATTTTGCTAAATCTGCAAGCTGAAATTAAGTAGAAGCCATGACAGCATACAAAGTCAGCAAGCATCTAAATATCATTAACTTATTGGCATGCTGCATGATATCATTGATATTGTCTCATAGAACAAGAGGAGGAAAAAAGATAACTTTTTAAATAATGTTCTACCCTGAAAATATTTAAGAAAAGTCACAAATCAACACATTTTTCATTATTATGCTGAGCAGGGTGTAAAAAAATAGTGCTGCTTCAACAAAACAGAAAAGGACTCAGGTATTCTCATATTTCTTTCCTGAGCCTAGATTTGAGCAGGGCCATTCCATCTGATTGTAATTCCTGTAGGTAAGCAGATGGTCAGGCAGCACACCAAGAATTATAATAATCTATGTGGGATGTTTCTAAGACATGAGTTAATGCTTTCAAACCCATAAAGCTTGGGATTTTATGGAGATGAACCACATTATAGACCCACATGCAAGCATGTGCTCATCGAAATTACCTCAACTGAATCAACAGCTCAGCTCATTTGCACCTCCTGACCTTCTGGAACTGACCTGTAAGATGCATTCTCACACCCGTTTCTTCTTTCTAAGGATTGAAATTAGATACAGAAAAATACATACAACTAGCCGTGCTAACATGCATTTTAGGGTTCAGATTCCTTGATCTAAAGCAAACATGAGGAACAAGGTAAATTGCATTGCTTATATAAGCAAGAATTCTTAAATTATAATCCATTGCCTCCCTAAGATTTCAAGGGACCCTGCCAGAGGTGATTATGAGAGAGATGGGGAGGGGCATAAATGGAAAAGTTCCCAATAGTAAACTGGTTTCCACTGCTTGTCCACAATGCACTGAGACTCATTTTTGGTGCAGTAGTAGGAAGGCAGGTTTTGGAATCCAAAGAGCTAGATGTGAATTGTGACTCAGACTCTATCACCAGTCAATGGCATCAAGAGGTTATTTAACCTCTCTCAGCCTCAGTGACCCCATCCTTAAAATGGGGATAAACAATACCTGCCTCACAGCAAAGTTGTGAAATAACCTGTGTAAAGTACCTGGAACACAGTCCACAGCCGGCGCACATCTTTTACTTGCCTTTCTTCTTATATTTTTCCTTTTTTAGTAATAACACTTTCATTTGTTACAATACCTTATTGTTTTTAAAGCTCTTCTAACATATATTTTCTTAACTGATCTCCATGGCAACATATGATAGGAACATCAGTTCTATTCCACACATGGGAAAACTGAGGCTCATTCTAGAACCATGGCTATTTTACCTCCAGTCCTGTGTTATTCTCACTAGACTATTAAGATAGCTGAAATCACATGAAGAATTAGATCAAAACAGTGAGCAGATTCTAAGACAAAACTATAACCATCTAAATTTTTAAAAGATATTGGGTCAGATAGACAAAAGAATATTAAGGCAATCCAGGTGACATCATTTCATGTTTTACTACCTCGTCAGGGCTACAGGAGACTAGAAATAAACACCTTCTTAAGAATTATAGAGTGCATGGTATGGATTTAGTGGGCTTGTGGAGAGCTGTAAGATGATTTATTAAAGCATTCTTCATTGTTTGTAATAGTCTGCTGACAATACACACATATGTAAATACATAAGACATTTATTAACAGCTCTTGCTGTTGCACAGCTAGTCTTAAACAGGAAGCATGAATCAGTTTTAGCAACTTAAAATAATAAAGTAATTTATAATATGCTAAATACTACTAAAGGGAAATACCTTTTTTTGGTTTTTATCTATTTTCATTTCATTCCTGCAATTAGCATACATGCCATCACTAGAAATCTTCATTTAGAAATGAAGTTTTAGAACAATTTTACAAAAATCTCAGAAATAAAAAGGTGGAGCAAAGAGGTAAAATTAAGAATTTTAACATGTTTTGGAAGAGAAACAGGGATAAAAGTCTTTGGAAAGAGGGCGTGCATGCAGTACCCCGCACCTTGTCTGGTAAGTGTTCTAGTCAAATTTTCCTTGTCTGCCAGGTGAAGATATTCAGAAGAATAAACGACAGAGATAATGAGTTAATGATATTAAATCTGAGAGCAGAGAGAAACACAAGGTAGGGTCAGGGTGACAGGTTCATGGTTTATAGAAATGGAATAATCCGTCAATAATGTCTTGGAAACCCACTGTGTGAAGCCTGGCTGAGCTGCTGTCACGAGGGCTCTGCTACACTGCCCGGACCCCTACTTCTTTTCCCAGCTGCCAGAATTGTTGGCTGCTTATAGCTGTGCTCCTGTCAGGCAACTGTCCTTGGCTGAAGGGAGCTGCCTCACCCAAAGTCATGCCTCCCTCTCCAGCAGCAGTCAGCACCCTGTGACTAATGGCTACAGGGCTACAAGGCCCAATAGCCTCTTGCCTCACCTGGGACAATTCTGAAGGGCCGTCCTAGCTCTGCAGCCCGATGTGGGCTTAGCCAACTACATCACAGTCCAACCCACTGTTCCTGCTTCCCTTGTTCCTTCCTTATGTTGATCCATGGAGCATTCACCAATGATCTGCTGCCCATAAATCTCCATGTCAGAGCTGTTTGCAAGGGACCCAACTGAAGACAGTTGGTTACAGAAATGGTCTTAGGAAGAAGACTCTATTCTGAGATTTGAGGAATAGATTGCCTACTGGCTGGCTCGCAGTGAGGACCCCTGCAACGGGTGGTAGGTAGAGAGGTGATATCATGGCACATTGTACAGATCAACTGCCAAACTGTTCAGTGACGGTGAACTGGGATGAGACAGCAATGAGTGGGAACCCACTGGCTCAGGCATTGGAGAGGTGCGATGGACACCGGTGTTATAAGGGTTATGGAAGAGGGGAAACACGACTGACCTGGGGGGAGGGGCTTCACTGCAGAAGGGGCTGGAGTTCAAGCTACACTAAAGGGTGAGTTTGCACAAAAAGGGAAGGGAAGGATGGTTACAAAAGAACTTTCTGGTCAACAGAAATAGCCCATACAGAAGCTCTGGTGCAGAAAAGTTCCCATCCATTAGAAGAAGTACGAAATGGCCAATGACTCTCCAGAGAGTGGAAATGAGCTAAGAGGAAGCATGGTGTCAGGGGAGGCTGGAGAATTAGGGGCCAAATCACAGTCATGGCAGGATGTGTGGTGTCATCCTATGAGCCATGATAAACCACTGGAGGGTTTGAAGCAAGGAAGCTACAAGATAAGATTTGCCTTTAAAAGAGAATCTCTTTGGCTATTCGTGAACTGATTCAAAAATGGAAATGAGGAAAGCAGCCTCTCAAGGCTGTTGCAGTGGCCCACCCTGGAAAAGGACAGCTCTCACTAGGGCCTTGCCTACTGGTTGAGCTACTAAACTACCTTTTGGTGACGGAAGGCCAAATCCATCTCCATCCACTGGTTGACATCTACAGAAACGATCTGGGCAATTTCCCTTTAGTTTAAGGTGTAAGTATCTAAATGCTGGAACGTGGGCTCTGCTGTCACAGGGACTTTGTTCCTGTGCTATCTCCCCAACCCCTAAAACAGTGCTCAGGACTTAGAAGATGGTGCTCAATAAATGTGTGTAGAATCATTGAATAAATGAATTTGAAAGAAAAGATTCCTAACGGAAGTGTAGCAAGTTCCTATGGATCATTCATACCTTGGTACAGATGATAGCTGTGAGCAAAGGCTCCCATGGGCAGTGGGCCGATGGAGAAGGAGGTTCTAGCCACTTGCCCATTTATCACATTTATGTGGCGAGTAAGCATTGGAGACAAGCAGATGTCGCCTGCACATTGGAAATCTTAATGAGACTGGCCGAAAATGAACTTCTGAGGCAAGTCGTAACCTTGTGCTGTTAAGAACGTCTCTCAAAGTAATAGCAACTGTCGTGTCTCAACATAAACTGGTCACTGACCCTGTTTTGCATTTCCTGTTTTGTTGTTTTGTTTTGTTTAATGGAAAGATTTGGTGTTGTTGTTGAATGTCATCTAAGCCAGTTGTGAAACCCAAATGATTTCCAGTCCTGGCTTCCAGGCCTGGACCTGAAGAAAAGCCCGTCAGCTCCTGACTGACAGAGAATTGTCCCGGCAGCTGTGTTCCTACTCCTGAGCGCCGTTTCAGGGCCGAGACTACGGCTGAGAGCCGCACTTGATGCCACTCATCTCTTCAAACATTTCTGTGCTGCTCAGAACCGAAAATCAATTTTATGTAGGAACAGTAAGTGATCCCATATTGAGGAGGCCTGTATAGGTGAGTCTGTGCCCTCTGTCACTGTGATAAACTAGGACATTGCATATTCATGCAGACAGAGACCTGGAGGACGCCCACACTCGGGAGCACTAGAGAACAGTGACATCCAGTGGCTAGCTGGTGGCATTTCTGATGTGCAGGACACACAGACTGCTGAGACTGGAGCTCACCCTTTGCTCTAGATACCGAGTTCTGCTTTTGTCCTTCCAAGCCGGGGAACCTGGTGAAACTACAGAAAGATTATGATTTCAGACCAGGTTCTACCAATAATATTTATTCTTTCATATTCTCTGCCAGGCTTTTTACTTTCTGGATAAACATTCATATCTCTCTAGAGTTACAATGTTTTAAAGTGAATAATAAAATTGAATAAATGTTAATGTTCAACAGATGATCAAATGTAAAATTCTGAAATTCCATTTTTCCTAGTTGTCAAAATAAGGTTTGTCATTTGGCCAACAAATATTTACTGTATACCCACTAGGTGCCAAGTAGTGAGTAAAAAAGGAATTCTCACCTTCTTGGAAGTTACTTTCTTATTGGGGGACAGAGAGTAATATACACACACATACACATGCACACGCATGCAGACATCCCATAATGTCAAGTCATGGTAGATGCTAAGAAGGAAAATGGAAGAAAGTAAGAGCATAGAGTTTGACAAGGGGATTGGTGTTATTCTGGATGGGTGATCTATCATATATAAGGTCTCCCTGAGAACATTTGGGCAGAAACCAGAATTGAGTGAGGGGTCAGATCATGTACATACCAGGGGAAGAGCATTCCAAACAAAGAGAGGCAAATCATAAAGATAATGTTCACCCAGAATCAAGATTCTACGGAAAAATTTAAATTATCATCAGTGTTGAAATAAAAATAATTACACCTGAAAGAAATTTTAATTCCATTTTTAGTCAAAGAAGAAAAGAAGCTATAAGCCTATGCTCAACTTTCATATTTTAGACAGAAGGCACAAAAGTTCATTACAGTTAATCTTTGAATCAGGAATTTAGACTCAAAGTAAAATAGTGTAGTATAATAACAAAATGCCACTATTTATAATTTATTTCCATCAAAAGGCAAAGAGACTGACAGCCAGGAGTGAGGACAACTGCTCGGGCCACCCCCAAGCACGTTCAACAGGAGCAATGAGACTGCAAGTGTCCCACGGCGGGTAAAGGCATTTTACACACACACTGTAGAAGTTTCATATTAATTATGGTATTTGGTCATAGAAAAGGGAACTTTTGTTCTTTTTATTTCCTCCTTATTGAGGTATAACTTACATACAGTAAAGTGCACATCTCTTAAGGGTACAGTTTGTTTAATTTTTACAATGTATGAGTTTAACCACCACCCAGATCAAAATATAGAACATCCCTCCAGCTTCTCAGAAGTCTCCTTCATGCCTCCCCAAGTTAACCACTATTCTGACTCTGTCAGTAGACATTTACTTAGCCTGTATTTTGGACCTCCTACAAATGAAATCACATAGCATATATCCTTTATGTGCCTGGGTTCTTCACTCACCAGTTCATCTATGAAATTCATTCATATTGCTACGTGTAGCAGTAATTCATTTATTTTCATTGTTGTTTAGTATTCCATTACATGAACATATGACCGTTTATACTTTTGATAAATTTATGGGTTATTTCTTATTCGGGGTTATTATGAATAAATCTGTTATCAACATTTGTGTGCATGTCTTTTGGTAAAAATAAGCATTTATTTTTATTGAGTGTATATCTAGGATTAAAATTACTGATTCATAAACTGGGCCAGTTACATAATTTGCAAGTCCCAGTGCAAAATGAAAACACAAGGTCACTTGTTCAAAAAGCAGTGGGAAAGTACCATTAAAGCCATGGAAATATAAAGCCTTTTCCTTTTTTTCACTATCTTTCCCAACTTGTCATGATATTCTTTTATGTGCTATTTCATGTCATTCTGAGTAAGGAAAAATTAAAACGTTCGTATATTAGCTTGAATTTTACTATTCATATTATATTGTGCAATGGCAATTTTAAAGGCAGATCTGAGAGCATTTAAACTGAATGTAGAATCACTAAATTATATGATTTATATTCCATAGCTTGTACATTCATATGCATTTCATTCTTGGAAATGCTACACAGAACTAAGTTACATATTTTTATTTCACTGCTTGATACTTGCATGTTATGCTAACACTGTCTAGCTTCAGTTTAGTTGTGAGAAAGAAGAACTAAAAGGAAAAAGAACTATAGCTTGCCTGATTTTTCTTTTTCCTTCTTTGTTGCCATTTCTAGCACTTGTGGCTGACTTACACAGGGTAATAATGGCAGTAAGAAAGGCTGTGATAGGATTTGTTAGTTTTGTGTGTTTTTTAAAATAGCATTGCCTTCTTCTGCATTTAAAACAAGTTCTGGTTCAAATGGAAATGAGGCCTCTTGGCTTTCAGAGCCCTCCACTTACTATATACTCCTTTGAGTTTCACTGAACTCCCGGGCACTGTGGTTTCTCTAGAATTCTCTGCTCCTCGAGGTTGGTGAACGCTATAAGTGAATGGGGTAGCAAGGAACAGCCACAGACACACAACTTGCCCATCTTTCCTCTGCCCAGGTGCACACTCCACTTCTTATAAGACTTCACTTACAAAAAACAAGTTTAAAAATAAAATCATTGGTCCAACAAGGTAGCTCACAGCTGTAATCCTAGCACTCTGGGAGGCCAAGGCCGGAGGATCGCTTGAACCCAGAGTTTGAGGTTGCAGTGAGCTATGATGACTGCACTGCGCTCTACCCAGGGCAACAGAGTGAGACTCTGCCTCAAAATAAATACATAAATAAATAAAATCATTAAGAATTTCAAGACATTGATAGCAAAGCATTAATGATGTTGGCTCTTTTAGGAAAACCATTTGTTTTCCAATTTAACCAATTTAACACTTCTACCAGTACTGTATGAGCATTCTAGATGCTCTAACTTCTCACCAGCACTTGGTATTGTTTAATCATCAAAATGGGAGTGTACTAGTATCTCACTGTGGTGTTAATGTGCTTTTCCCTGATGACCAACGATGTGGCGAGGCCGGTTTTCTATTTCAATATCTTCTTTTGTAAAGTATCTGTTCAAATTTTTGCTCATTTTTATATTGGGTTGGTCTATCTTTTTCTTGTTGATTTGTAGGAGTTATATTTTCTGCATTCTTTTGTACATAAATACTGTGAATGTCTTCTTCTGGTCTCTGCTTACTCTTTCACTCTTTAATGGTGTCTTTTGATAAATAGCAGTTGATAATTCTAATGAAATCTAATTTACTAATTTATAACTTTATAGTCAACCTCGATAGCTTGGTATAAAATGCCCACTTTTGTTCTTCTTCTTTAAGATTATCTTGGCCCTTCCAGACCTTTTTGATACAAAAAGCTCTGAAATGATCTATGCTAACCTAGCATTTCCAAAACTCTTCAAATCTTAATTCTTTAAATTACCCAGGAGAGGGAATTATGCTACATGTGAGGTGAAGCCAGGCTGCCTCTGGATTTGGACCAGAGCAGGTTATTAATGTGCTTTGATTTTTCCATACTAGAAAAGAGGAATCTTTAGTTTGCTTTCACACACACTGGCTAATTAGCATCCTTGGCAGGTACAACCACCAGCTGAATTATTATCAACAGTTGTTGCATTGAGGATTTTTTTGGTGATCATGAATGCCAAGGTCATTCAACACTTGTAAGGATTTTCATCTTCTTTATTGCCACCGTTTTTTATGGGTCTGAGTGAAGCAACTTCTGTGGCTATTTACAAACCCATCCAGAAGTCATTGTTTCTGTAGTTAGAAGCACTGTCCCCATTTTTCATAGTAGTTTGCAACCTCAAAATAGAAAAGAAATGATCAAACAACATCATAGATCCCATCACAAATTCAAAGAAGTTAAAAATCTTCTGAAATTAAGTGAAAATTGCCTAATATCCAAAATATATGTGAATGCATCCAGAACATGTGACCATATAACACAGTATTCTACTTTTCATACTATATGTGTGTGTGTGTGTGTATCTTTTTTTTCTCTTAGTTTGTGACTTATCTCAACTCTCTTTTAGTGTCTTTTGATGAGCAGAAATTCTAATTTTAAAGTAGTCAAACTTGTCAGTCTTTTTATTTATGGCTAGTCTTTCAATGTTTAAGAAATGCTTTCAACCCTAGTGTCATACAAATATTCTATATGGTCTTCTAAAATGTTCCTAGTTTTACCTTCACGTCTTATATAGGTTTGCTAGAGCTGCCATAATAAAGTACCACAAACTGGGTGGCTTAAATGACTGAAAGTTATTATCTTTCTGTTTTGTTTTGGTTTGGTTTTTTTTGAGACAGAGTCTCAAAAAAATATGTATATATGATGTTGTTTCATCATCTACTCTGTTGCTTTAAGTAGAATGCCATGGGGTCAGCCTAGCTCACAGCAACCTCAAACTCCTAGGCTCGAGTGATCCTCCTGCCTCAGCCTCCTCAGTAGCTGGGACTACAGGCATGCGCCACCACGCCCGGCTAATTTTTCTATTTTTAGTAGAGACAGGGTCTTGCTCTTGCTCAGGCTGATCTCAAATTCCTGAGCTCAAGCCATCCTCCTGCCTCAGCCTCCCAGAGTGCTAGGATTATAGGCGTGAGCCACCACACTTGGCCTTGAAAGTCATTGTCTGACAGTTCTGGAGATTAGAAGTCTGAAATCAAGATGTCAGCAGAGTTGGTTCCTTCTGAGGCCCATGAGCAAGAATCTGTTCCATGTTTCTCTTCTAGCTTCTGGTGGTTCACCAGCAATGTCTGGTGTTCCCTATACTTGAGTCTGAGTATATGTCTGGTGACTTGTGTCTGATTAACAGACCTCTTTAACTTAAAACATTCCAAGCCTTTAGACAAAGCTTTAACCAATTACAAATCAAAGAATCTTTAACATACCTAACACCTATAATCCCCTGCTTCAAGATGTCCCACCTTTTGGGGCCATGTATTGGTTTATGACTTTATGTGCAATTCCTGTCTCCCTGAAATGTATAAAACCAAACTGTAGCCCAACCACAGTGAGACCACTTGCTCAAAGCTTCTTGGGTGTGGCTCTCTGGGCCATGGTTGCATGCATTAGGCTCAGAATAAACCTTTTTAAATTATTTTACAGAGTTTGGGTTCTTTTCCATTGACAACACAGTCATAAAGAAAAAAATGAAAAATTTGATTTTATCAAAATTAAAAACTTTTGCTCTTGCAGAGATCATTGTAAAAATGAAAAGGCCAGCCACGAAGTGGGTAAAAATATTTGCAATATGCATATCTGACAAAGTACTTGTATCCAGGATACATAAAGGACTTCTTACAACTCATTAATAAAACAACACACATATCTATCAACAGGAGATGGACGAATCAAATGGAGTATATTCAGATAATAGGAGATCAGGGAAACAATGCTCCATGAATATTTTAATGTCTTTGGATAGTTTTTCTTCTTGAGCAAGGGAAATTGGCCAGCCATGGAATATCTACATTACAAGGGTGTTAGACATGGAGCTATCTGGTCTCATTTAAAGGATAATAAAACTTATCTCCTAATAGCCAAATGTTTGCATGCCAGGGTAGGTACTTTCCCCTTTGCCTTCCTGACAGAATGAATTTACTTTCCAAGGAATCTGTTTACATTAGCAAAGTAGGGTTTCTCTTCCTCTCCTAGAAGACAGTGGCAGCTAAGTGGTGTGTCCTACATGAACTCAATATTAGTTTGTTTTTTCATTTCATTTTTAATGTGTTTGAAATAATTCATTACATACATTGAATATTATGACTTTAGTAGTTATATATATGCTATTTTATAGTTCACATCTCGAATGTATTTGCTTTATTTTCTCAGTGTAAGAGGCACATAAGGAAACCATTAAAAGCACAAACTTTGAACTTACATTAACCAGATTTCAGATTCCGGTTCTGTTGCTCATTAAGTGAATGACCTGTCCAAACCTGTTTCTTTATTTTGAAACTTGGGGTAACGTGACTAACTCACAAAATTGTTACAAGGATCGAAGGAGGTAGTAAACCTAAAATTCTTAGAGCAGTATTTGACTCTAAGTATTAATTAGAATTCAATAACTTCATAATATTACTACTACTATTATTATTATTATGTACCATCCCTGAAACCATTAAGGAATTAAATTAAGAAAGAAAAAAATTGTATTTTGAGTGGGAAGGTTGAGATGGGGAGAGACTAGGACTGCCACTTCCTGATGTTAACAGAAGTGGGTAAGAGGTTAGATTTAAAGGTACTAAAACTCCCTACGGTGAGTTCTGGGTCACAGGTAAGAACAAAAGCTATGACTAAGCTCATTAATTCAATGCATGGGGAAACATCAACAGAATACCTAGCAAGTTCTCAGTGGCACTCATCCTATAGAACCACAGGCATCCTGAGGACAGAGTGGTGAGCTTGTTAACATATTGAAGACAAGCCTTCCAGTGAACGGGTGACTGCCTTCTGACCAACACCTAGGGGACCCTGAAGAGGAAAAGAGAGAGGGGAGGAGGGTCATGCAGAAAACTGTTGGTTCTCAAACAAGGAATAGCCCATCACAGGGGGAAAATCTCCGAGTCCAGTTACCCCACCCATTCTCACTTCCTGGTTGGGGGAAAGACTTGGTGAAATAATGAAATGTCACTGTCCAAGTTAGGAAGGTTGAGGACATAAGGGAGGACTAGGTATATGTCTCCTGTAGCCCCTGGAAGGCCATGAATGATTCATCCTTGAATTGAAATGCATACCAGTCCTAAAGTTTAGATATCAAAAAACAATTGGCACAAAATACTTTGGCAGCAAATATACACTCTATTTAACCAACAAGACTTAAGATGATAATGATGGAGCTAAACTAATACAATTTATAATTAAAAAGTAAGAACAACAGCAACTCAAAATAATACTGATGATGTATTGATATAATAGAGTCCTTCCTAAAATGTTCTTGAATTACAACAGAATTAGTAAAAGTCCAGTCTGGAAAACAGGAACCACACTAGTTATTTTGACAGAAAGAATTTGCTATCAGGAAGTGGTTAATGGAGATTGGACTATGCAGGATATGGTTGAAAAAGAAAAAAAAAAACATGTTGGAGGACTAAAAAGTAAAAAAGGGATACCAAGATTGAAGCAGAGAAAGTAATTGCCATTTAATAGAAGCAACTGCCATCCTTAGGGCTGAAGAACAAAGGGAAGATGTGGGGGTTACAGCCTAGAAGAAACGCCCCATGAAACTGGGACTCAGACCTCTGAGAATGGGGTATGACCTGCCCAGTGCTGGTATTTCTCAGGAGATGTAATGAGGCTGACTCTGGGAGTTCAGGAAGAAGCTGGAAGCCAGAACCAATTGCTAATGGAACTAGCTGCTCCTGCCAGGGTAAAAAGTGGCTGTGGGGCCTTACTTGACAAGAACAGCAAATAAATAGAAAGCAAGTCCCTTTGTCCCTTTTCCAGCTTTCAGTATTCCTTCAGTGCCCCCTATTGGTAGAAACTAAAAGAGCAGCTAACAAACGAACGCGGGTGCAGAGTCCTACCTGCAGCATCACAAAGCGGGGGTCGCAGTCTAAGGGACCACCTAACTTGGATTTCTCTTCTGCTTCTAAGTCTCTCAGGGACAGGGAAGTAGCATATTTAGGAGAACTCAGAAAATCCTGCCCCATCCTCTAACCTCTTACTCCCTCCCCTCCAAAAAGATTTTTTTTCAATTACTGAAGATCATTTTTTCTAAGATAAGGATAGTAGATCTAATTTTAGCGTTGTTTCCCTTGTTTTGTGCTTTTGAAAACAGGCATTAAGGAGGAGAGAGATGGAACACATCTGAGGTAAATCACTTATTTCTCTATTTTCAGGCTGTGCCCAAACTTTGCAACTGCCTAGAAAGGAGCAAAGCGGAGACCAACTCTCAGATTTTTCTTACACTATTTCAACATTTCTCTCTTAATTTCACTCGTTTCCCCTCCCATTATGAAGAGCAGGGGTCCTAGTCTCAGGCCTGGTGTGGGGGTCTGCATGCCGCTGCTCCTGGGTGCCCCCAGGCTGATTCCATGACTTTCTGGGTTTCCTTGTCCTCATCTATAAAATGGAACAATACCTACTTGCAGGTTGTGAGGGCTGAACGAAATCAAATACAGTTGCATAGCAGTAAACTGTGGTCCCATAAGATTATAACGGAGCTAAAAAATTCCTATTGTCCTTGAAGACCTTCTAGTGGGACAAGATGTGGGGGTGGAAGACAGTGATATTGATGATCCTGATCCTGTGTAGGCCTAGGCTAATGTGTGTCTGTGTCTTAGTCTTCAACAAAAATGTTTAAAAATTTTAAAAATAACAATAATAATACAAATAGAAAAAGCTTTATAGAATAAGGATATAAAGAAAATATTTTTGTACAGTTGTACAATAGGTTTGTCTTTTAAACTATTATTATAGAAGTCAAAAATTTTTTAAACATTAAGAAGTTTATAAAGTAAAAAAGTTACAGTAAGCTAAGGTTAATTTATTACTGAAGAAAGAACAATTTTTTGTGAATTGAGTGTGGCCTAAGTGTACAGTGTTTATAAAGTCTAAAATAGTATAATGGTCTAGGCCTTCACATGCACTCACCACTCACTCACTGACTCACCCAGGGCAACTTCCAGTCCTGCAAGCCCCATTCAGGGTAAGTGCCGGATACAGGTGCACCATTTTAATGTTTTATATGTATTTTTACTTTACTTTTTCTGTTTAGATAGTTTAGATTCACAAATACTGACCGCCGTGTTACAACTGCCTACAGTATTCAGCACAGTAACTACTGTAGAGGTTTGTGCCCAGGAGCAATACAGGCATGTAGTAGGCTGTACCTCCTAGGTTGTGTAAGTACACTCCGTGCTATTTGCACAATAATGAAATCGGCTAACGATGCATTTCTCAGAATTTCCATCTTCGTTAAGCGACACATGACTGTACAATGTATGGCAGAGAGCCTATTAGCATGTTGAGAAATAACTATCCGTTTCATTCTTCCAGTATTGAACTCTGACATTTCAAGTGACCATCACCTCGGCCCGAATACCAACACCACCCTGCAATGGGCTCACCTCGCTCTCTCATTAATAGTGGGAGGTGTCACCTGCTTAGTGACCTGGTTGGTCGTGCCGTGAAACTGGGAGGTGGAAACTCACAGATTTTCAGAACTGAAACCCCGAGGGGCCGGGTACTAGAAATCCGCGAGAACCTGCGCTGGCGCTGGCGCTGGCACCCAGCTCGGGAGGCCGGGGCGTGCGCAGCAGGCTCGCCCGCGGCTCCCGGGGCGGGCGGGGGCGGGGGTCCGCGGCGCCGCCTCTCTGGGCGCTGGGCCTCGGGGAGCGCCGCGCCAGAGCTCCGGGCGCCCAGGGGAGGCCGCGTCGCCGCCACACGTGGCCCGAGCGGGCGTCGCACGGAGACGGCTGTCCCCTGAAATGTGACCCAGCCCCGCCTCCCATGCGGGTCCCCGAGCCCCCAGCGCCAGGCCGCCCGGCCCTGTCGTTGCTGCTGCTGCCGCCGCTGCTGCTGCTGCTGCCGGCGGCGCCGTGGGGACGAGCAGGTAGGTGAGTCACACCGCCTGGTGCGCTCTGCGGACCCGACCGCCGGGTTCACTTTGGGGGTGCGGAGGGCGAGGCTCGGGGTCTGCGGCGGGAGCCCCGTGGAGAAACTCGTCCCGGCGCGGGGTCGAGTTTGCGCGACTCCGCGTTTCACTCTTCCCATCGCGAAGATTGGAGGTGGGCGCAGGAAGTTCGGCGGTGGTCGCTCTGAGCGGCACCCACATCTGCAACTTGCGGTTGGTGACTGTCAACCCCCTGAGAGGGTCTGCTCGGAGGAAGGGGGTCTAGGAAGAGGCAGCGCTTCTAAAGGAAGCACCCCCTTTCCTGGCCCGTCATTCTTTCTTTTAGTTATAATCGTGTACAGATAGTGCTCTTTGATTTTTCAGAAGTCACAAAATTTTTAATTGATTTATGACGTAAGGTAACTGAAGGGCTGTTTTGTTTTGTACTTTTTAAAGTTTAAACTCTCTACCAATTGGAATCCAGGAAACCAGAATGATTCATTAACCTGATTGATTTTTTTCTTCTTCTTCTGCATTTCTGGTAAATGAGAAAAAGATGTTTTTTGTTTGTTTTGTTTTGCTTTTTAAAGCAAGATATCTGGGATCGTTTTTCTTACAAGTAAAAACAACAGCAACGTTTCTCAGGATACTGCACTTTGTACAGACTTGGTTTAGGCTTCTGTATCTTTTAACTGTGCAACAAGAGTGAATGCAAGAAGAAAGTTGTCCATGAAGGTGCAGAGTCCTTAGTAGTCAAAGAAAACGTTATTTAAGTCCAATATGGTTACAAAGATAAGAAAACTGCATGCAGATCTTGGAGAGATTTTGAACAATAGATATTGTACACACAAAATATCTTCTAAATCCTAAATTTATCAGAAATTAGAGTTATTTTGTCTTTTTAATATTCTGGGGTAAACTGAACGGGAAGAGACTACTCCTGACTTGTGCAAAATTGAACCATCAACTAACAGATATGAATTTTCTTGTTTCATTTTTAATCAAAGAGAGAAATAAAACTTGCTTTTCAATTGGATGGGGGGACTGACATTAGAAGGTACTAATATTCTTTACTTCAAAACAAAATTTGCCAAAAATAAAAAAAAGAGGAAGGAAGAAATTTTTCTGACCCAAGAGACCCTTTCTTAGCTCTTCTTAGGACATTCCTGTCCTCTCCTGGGTCTCCAGGCACCCTAAGGACTGCTGGGAAAAACACCTTAGAAGTTGTATGTAGTTATCTGGAGACTACCTGCTCTTAATTGACGGATCATCTAGAATGTCTGCTGAACAATGTAGGCTTTCTAAGAGTTCTGTGACTTTGCCACTCTTGGGCAGATGAATGCTTTAATGCTTTAATTTTTTGAACTTTTTAAAAATTCAGAGTCTCACAACTCAGTGTTGCATCAGGCTGTATAATACCACAACATCCAAAGAGAGAGAGAGAAACAACTCAATGTGGTATCAACATTTTAGGAAAATCTTGATATTTCATTTCACGTAAACTTTTAATGCAAATCAGAATGTCTGTGCAGCTCCCATAAGGCAGGTGTGGACACACTGTCCTTCATTCTCTAAGCTCTCCAGGGTCAGAATTTCACCAGGAAGTATACCTTATACCTCTGCCCTATTGGCCATTTCCATATCTTATTCCTCAGTGAAGGTAAAGAACTATAGCCAGCATTACATAAACAGACATTTAAAGTCAATATTAAGAGTAGGAGATGGTGACTTCCTGGGTCATGTGTCTGCTCTGCTCAAAGCCCTTCAGAGGCGTCCACTGTTCTTAGAATCATTCTAAATTCTCCTACAAGGTCTTGCATGGCCAACTCCTGCCTGTCTCTCCAGCCATACCTCACGCCACTTAATTTCTCCTATCCTGGCCTTTTTCCAGCTCCTAGCACAAGCCAAGCTGTTTCCCATCTCAGGGATTCATCCTTGCAGTCCCTCTGCTAGAATGTCTCCTCCCCACCCACTCCCCGGCTAACTGCCACTCAGACCTGGCATCTCACCGCTTTTGCACCTCCCTGGGCGCATTGGGATTTAGAGAGGTCTTCCCTAAATCCCAAAAGAGGAAAAAAATGTAGTTTATTATGTCTATGAACAAATGAACCTATCTTTGGTTTTGGAGCTTTAGAATACAGTCTAAATATTGCTACAACAACTATATTTATTAGAACTAATACATTTAAAATGAATGCAGTGAGAGTATTTTTTGAAATTTCTCTTCTTTGATAGGAACACAGTAGCATTGAGTACTTTATTTTGCTGAGCAGTTGTTCCAGAATGTACTTCACACACACATGCATAAATGATTCCTGCAAACTAATTAAACTTTCATAATTATTTTCTTTCTTTAACACTTTATCTTGAACTAACTTAAGACTTCAGAAAAGTTGCAGAAATAGCACAGAGAGTTCCCATATACCACTTGCCTAGTTTCCCCCAATTTGAACATCTGCATAACCTTGTACAATATTCAGAACCAGGAAACTGACATAATACTATTCAGTAAACTAGAGACCTTGCGGGAATTTCACCATTTTTCCATTCATGCTCTTTTTCTGTTCCGGGATCCAACCCAAGATCTCACATTACATTTAATTTTCACATCCATTTAGTCTCCTCTAATTGGTGACAATTCCTTAACCTTTCTTTGCTTTCATGACCTTGACACTTTTGAAGAGTTCTGGTCGCCTCTTCCTTAGACTGTCGGTTTGGGTTCACGTGCAGTTTCCTCATCATTAAAATGAAATTCATTTTTGGCAAAAATGCCACATAAATTATGTTGTCTTTCTCAGTGCATCATTTCAAAGGATTTATAACATCAATATTTCTTACTGGTGATGTTAACATTGATCACTTGGTTAAGTGGTATTTTCAGGGTTTCTGATTGTGAAGTTAGTATTTTTCACTTTGTAATTAATAAATATCTTGTGGAGAGATACTTTGAGATTATAGAATTATCCTGTTTATCCACAAATTTAACACCCACTGATTTTAATATCCATTAGTGGATTTTGACTGTAACAATTATTATGCCTAACAGTGATTTTTTTATTTCACTCTTTGCTTCCACATTAATTAATTGTAATTCTATTGCAGTGAAGAGCTGTCTCTTTTCCCTCTTTTATTTATTCAGTGATTTAAATATATCAATATGGACTCATATTTATTTTATTCTTTCAGTTATAATCCAGTGCTATCACTGTTAGTTTCGCTGCTCACACTGTTACAGTGTTGGCTACTAAGAACTCCTTCAATTTGGTGTCTGTGTCCTTTTAAGAAGCTCCATCCTTTTTGAGCACTTTATTACTTTCTAGTACCACAGAATATTCCAGTCTCATTTTGCATTTTCCCTGCCTCAGATCTGGAATTAACTATTTCCTCAAGGAACTCTGGTTCCTTTTATTGGAGAATGGTGTTTGGAAACCAAGATCTAGGTGCTAGGCATGCTCATTGCTGCTGGGATGTTGTTTCTAGGTGCTCTCCGTAAACAGAGCTGGGAAATATGTATATGTATGCTAACCCAATTATACACACACATCTGCGTGTCTCTCTCTGTCTATCTATATTAAAGACCATGAGTTTACTGATACTTCTGATTTCGATCCAACAACCAAGGTTCATTCTAGCCTTCCTCTTTATTTGTAGCTTCTCTCTCCAACAGTGAAAAACCCAGATATCATTATCTATGATAGATACAGTTATTTGTTCAATTCTAGTATAAAATAGTTTCAGAAATGCTAACTCACGCTCCTATGAGAAGCACATTTACTAACTAGATTACAGCCTTTACGTATAGTCTTTTGGTCTTTAGCTTTATAATATCCAGTCAAGATACTGTTGGCCAAACTTACCTGGGTTAGTTTTTTTTCTTTACCCCTCTTAGTGTGGTTATATTATCCATTTGTAGTAAGTAAGGTCCAATTGTTACTGCTTATATTTCATTTTGGTTTCTGCCACATGCTGATTGGTTTTAATTCTCTGTGCATTTTGGGGTGTTTAGAGGATAGGTGAAACATGACTATAGTTCTGTGAGTCAGAGTTTTAACACACAGTGTACTCAGAGCATCAGTGCTCCTTCCTCATCCTCACGACCTCGTTCATATTCCACCCAGACAGGCAGGTTGTCCTATCACTGCAAACTTCCAACTATTCAAAAGTTGTTTGGTAAAATGAGCTGAGACGCATCCCCTTTCATTTTCACCCATTGTTAGTCCTCATTCAAAGCTGATGAAGCCATACAGAATGAGCTGTTCGGATCATTGAAGGCGGCAGTCATGTTTCCTTTGCACCTCCCTTCCTCTCCACCACTGCCCTTTCCAGTTGTAACCTCTCGGGCTGACTCCCTGCAGATCATGATGAGATGGCTGCTCTACTACATTCTAAACGCTGAACCTGGAAGGCTTGTCCTTAAACAGTTCTGTTCAAGATCAGGTTCTTGATGAACACGGGTTCCTGATGCCTGAAAGCCACCCTCTTTCTCATCTTTGTTGTCTTCTATGAGACACAGATCTCGACTCCTCATTCAAACTCAGAATTTCATATTGATACAATTTCACTTGGTGGAGGTGATTTTCCTTCTGTTTGCTTTTCAGAGTATAGAGAAGGAAAGTATGGCGTAATGTTTTATCTAGAACTTCTGATGTCTGTGATGGTGCTCTTTAATGCAACTAAAGCTACTCTTTTCTGGAAAGACAATTTTTATTGATTATACATATGAGTTCTGTTTTTGAAGGGTGGGATCACTTCATTGTATTTTGAACCACCAAAATGGCTACTTCAATCACTTTATCCACTGTCTAATCAAATACCAACTCTACCTGGAACACATAGAATGGGCGTACTGTGTCCTGTACAGACTTTTCAGTAAGTTTTCCTTAGACTTCTTGATTTCAATATGAACACTTTTTGTCCAGCTTTCTTTTGGCTGCATAATCCAAAGTTTCGTTCCATACAGCTACATTTGTATTTTGGTGACATGGGATATTTTGGTAGCTGCATACTTCTGCATTCGTTTACATTATTTCTACCATTTAAATTTCCTCCTTCCCAATTTTGTGGGTATTTTTTTTTCCTATATCAATCCATTCGTCTTCACTTGCAGGTGACTTGGCGGCACTTAGAGAATTCATTTTTCTTTTCAGTACACATTGTGTTCATTTTTAAGGAAAGATACAAGCAAGCAACAGATGCCTACTGTATTAGTCTCTTAAGGCTGCCATAACAAAGTACCACAAACTGGGGGCTTAAAATAACATAACTTTATTGTCTCACAGTTCTGGAGACTAGAAGTCTGAAAGCAAGATGCTGGTGGAGTTGCTTCCTTCTGAAGGCTGGATGGAGAATCTTCCATGCCTCTCTCCTCACTGCAGGTGACTGCTGACAATCTTTGGCATCCCTTGGTTTATAGACACATCGTCCTGATCTCAGCCTTCATCTTCAGAGCATTCTTCCTGTTTCTTTTCACATTGTCTTCCAGAAGGCTCTGTGCATGTCTGTCTTTGTGTCCAAATTTTCCCTTCTTATAAGGACACCAGTCATATCACATTTCAGCCCACACTAATGGACTCATTTTAACTTGCTCACTTCTGTAAAGACCATATTTCCAATTAAAGTCACATTCTGAGGCATTAAGGATTAATATGTCAACATATTTCTTTTGGGCAACATGATTCAACTTATAACACCTACCACACCCTTCAAGACTGATAGAGTAGTGAGCAGGACCCGTGGGCTTGGCTGCTAAGGTGGAACAAAGCTGTCTTTCCAGCGGCATGCAGTGGTTCCTCCTCTTGAACATGTTTAGTAGTGTGTGTCCACCACCAAAGGGAAGCTTTTGCAGAAATGTCCGACCTGAAAGGCTCTGCTAAGTATGTTGAGGCCACAGATGAGGACTTCTCTTTTGCTTTCCATAACTTGAGCATAAGGGAGAGCTGTCAATGTGTGCTTAATAAAGAATAGTGACATTTAAACTTCTTCAGAGGGGCTCACTCTTCTCACACCTTTGTTTCCCATCCTGGCTACTCTAAGGAGCACTTTCCCTGCAAAATCCTATTCCTTGCTCCAACAAGGACCATTTTCATATGTAAGCCATAACTATCTATATTATTCCAACCCCCTTCATTTCAGATTAAAATATATATATTGCAAAATGTCTGCTAAATACTCAACGCGTTATTTTAAAAATTAGCTCATAGATTTTAAGCGCAAAATAGAATATCACATGCAGCCCATAACTTATAGGAATGAGGTATTTGAGGTGATTGGAGTTAACAAAACAGGATTACCTTAATCCCCATGCATGGATTTTGAGTTTTCAAAAAGTTTAAATATATCCTAACACAGTGTGGTTTTTAAATAGTCTTTCTGTGAGTTCCTTTTATTCACTCATTCATTCAATGTCATTCTTTTATCATATTAGGAACTGTTCTAAGCTTCAAGGTGAATAAGAAAACAAGGTCCCTTTTGTCATTTAGTCTCCAGAGAGAGATATAGACAATTAAGTGATTACATTAAAGTATAAATGCCAGAATTGAGGAAAACAAGTTTCTTCAGAAGCACAGACCAAGACATCTGATCATAGTGTCAGGCAGGGCTTCCTATAGGAAGGTTCTTTAAACTGAGACTTATACAAGATTTTGGTTAATTCATATACATGTATGCACATACATATATATGTATGTATATATATATGTTTATATCACATCACATTCTTCCTACTTGGGGAGAAAAGGTGAATCAGAAAAGAAATTTGATATCCAAGTAAATATTTTACTATGAATACTTTAAATAGTTTTAGGAAAAACAATATGAATTCAATAAATAGACATAGGTAGGTTGCCATCCATAGTATGTAAAATATTTATAATTCAATATAAATTCAGGTCTTTTTAATTTAAATATTAGCAAGAAAATAAAGCTAAATTCCTGCTGTTAGCATATTCTATCTATAAATTACTAGGTAGTTAGTATTCCTTTTGCAAATATTTCTTTTTTATAAATTAAAAATGAATAAAACAAAAAACTAACAACATCCCTTGAATTTTCTGAAATGATGTTTTTGTGAGTGGTATTAATAGTTATCAGGTGGCAGGAGTATAAAGCTTTGTGGCTATGGGACACTGAAAAGTCTTTGGCAGCCTCAACAAGTCACTGTGGTCTGTGGCTCTTGGCAGGACTGAATCAACCACACTTATCAAAAGGCGCACATATTACAGCTGTGGTTTCTAACATAGGTGCTGTTTCCCACTGTCTGAGTCAACACAGTCCTTTCAAGGTTCTGTTAACTTTCATGATCAAGAGCAAAGGGAATGTCTCCATTGGCCCCATCTCCATCTTGAGAAATGGAGATGATCCAGTGCCACAGGGGATTGAATAGTGTTCCTCAGAAACTCATCTCCACCCACAGCCTCAAAATGTAGCCTTATTTGGAAACAGGGTTGTTGCAGATGTAATTCGTTAAGGATCTCATGATGAGATCATCCAGGATAAGGGTGGGCTGGTGCCCTTATAAGAGGAGGAGAGTACTCTGGAAGGCCTTTTGAAGATGGAGGTCGGCAGAGACTGGGATGATGCTGCCACAAGCCAAGGAACACCCGGGGCAACCAGAAGCTACAATAGGCCAGGAAGAATTGTTTCCTGGAACCTGCTGAAGGAGCATGATCCTGCTGACACCTTGATTTCAAACATCTAGCCTCCAGAACTGTGAGAGAATAAATACATTGTTTGAAGCCACATAATTTGTGGTACTTTTGTTATGGCAGTCATGGGAAACTAATACAAGAGCCTTTGACTTTCTGTGTTGCCCGGGCTACTGAGTTAACAATTATTGAGCTCTTTGTGCCAGGCACTGTTCCAGGAGCTCTATATAAAGAATCTTATTTAATCATCCCAACAAGCCTAAGAGGCAGATAGTATTTCTCCATTTTCCAAATGAGGAAATTAAGGCACAGAAATTAAAGAACTTACTTAAGGGCACACAGCTGGTAAGACATAGAGCAGGGAGTAAGCTCCAGTGTGGCTCTAGAACCTCCCCCTGACCTGCTCACATAAACAATTATTAGAAACCAATGGGATAGGGGAATTGGCAGCACCTATATAAGGGGACAGTATTATTACAGAGAAATCTGAGTATGCACAAGTACAGCAATAAGTAGTCAGAGAAATAATGGTGAGATAGTGGTTAGGGAAGAAGAAAATCAAGTTCAAAGGAGCTAATGTTATCACCAAACCATGCTCTCTCCTTTATGGAAGACAGTTGTGTATCTTTTTTCTCAGCTAAGTAGTTGCTGAATCATATCTTAAGTGCTGTTTAGAAGATTTACTTTTCATGGACACTTGATACATAATTAGGAGAGTGAGGAAGAGAGAACAATGAATATTTTTCAAGAGAAATGGCTTGTAACTTGACAAAAGAAAACATGTCTTTCCTTTCAGCGTGATGAAGTTAAAACAATACTTAAGATAATCTATTTGAAGGCGGTCATACCTGTTGTGCTCCTCTTTGGTGGTTAGATGTAGTTATTTATGACTTTTGCTTCCTGATTTTGGTTAATCACTCTCTGATGCTTTTTGTACTTCAACTCTTTTTAATCTCATTCCCACAATAGAAAAGTCACTCAGAGTGGGATTTTTTTTTTTCTTACAAGCTTAGTAAGGTATTTTCCTACTTAAAAATATACCCGAAATATGTAGCAACTACTTGCTATGGGGTTCCTACTATTCCTTGGTTAAAAAGTGGCTTTTGAGTATCTTCTGGCTGTGCTGATACTCTGTGAGCAAGGTAAGCTCACTAAGGTAATTTCAAGCTATAAAGATTTGGTGTTTGGAGCTGTTTCACCCCAGGTCAGATGCTCCCATGAACCTGGCTTCTGCCCTGTCACCTAATCACCTTGATTTATGCCAGCCCCACAGGTCCTGGTCAGTTCAGCTCAAAAGCATTTATCTGCCAGGTGCTGGGGATACAAAGACCTTGTAAGACATGGTGCCCAATGTCAGACAGCTCAGAGCCTCATGGTTCCTTCACTGCTTCAGCTTTAGAAGGATAACCTGGGCTAGAGCATCTGGGGACCTTCTCTGAGCAAGTTCGGGCAGGGCTTCCTCAATGCTAAGGCCCCCTCGTTAGTCATGAGCTTCAGAAACTTGAATGGCTCCAAACGGGAAGTCCTCAGAAGTAGACACACTTGGTGTTCGGTCTCTTGCAGTCTGTTTTCCACACAGGTTGATGAATGTACCGTCCGTAAGAGAAACTTGAAATGCCTCAGCCACAAAAAAGAGAGATTGGGTTAACCACAGAGGCTGATCACCCTCACTCTTGGTGAGTTCACGCTGAGAACCTCACCGCTTTTTACTGGTGCTCATCAGGCATTAATCTATGCATTGGCTTTTCCTGCAGTATAATGAAATGCAGATAACTTTTACAATCAGGCGTATGATTAAAACGGCAACATACTTAAACGACAACCATAGTATTAGCTTTGAAGCCATTATGAAAATGTCACATACCATTTTGTTATACAGAGACCTGTATCCAAGGTAACTCTTAGAACCGATGTAGCTGCCACATTTTATAAAACTCCACTAATGGAGTTATAAATTTGCCCATTTTAAATATTATTTATCCATTCTCTTCCTACTGAAAGGGGACCTAAGAGTAGACACAGGGCTTTTTCCTTTTGGGTGATAAAGCCAGGCTAGAAGAAATTGCCTCAGGCCAAATGTCTTAGTTCTTTGCAGCTGCTAGAACAGAATATATAGATTGGGCGCCTTATAAATGATAGAAATTTATTTCTGTGTTCTGGAGACTGGGAAGTCCAAGATCAAGGCAGATTTGGTGTCTGTTGATGGCCTACTTCCTGGTTCATAGACAGTCATCTTGTCACTATGTCCTCACATAGTAGAACAGGTGAGGGATCTCCCTGGGGTCTCTTTTATAAGGACACTAATCTCATTCTCTGTTCTTATGACCTAATCACCTTCAAAATACCGCTACATTGGGCTTTAGGAATTAACATATGAATTTGGGTGGGGAGAGACACAAACATTCAGTTTATAGCACCAAGATATAAAAAAGGGAAATAAACATCTAGAGGGGACACAAATCTAAATGGTGTGACTTACAGGATACAGGTAACCAATTATTTCATTGAGACCCTTCCCAGCTTTGTTGAGGCAGAGGCTGTCTCTCATACCTACAACTCAAGGGGCACCCTCAAGTATCCTTCATGGTTCAAAGGCCAGACTCTAGTCAGGCCCAGAGGGAGCCCAGGGTCCTGCCTGTTCCCTCAGTCTTCCAGAGAGACCAGTCTCCTACCCAGATGTCTGTAGTCAGGAATGCTCACTTCATTGAAAACCATTCATAACCTACATGACATCACAGCATAATCATGTCGTTAAAATACCACGAGCCAATAGTCGTTAAATGATGCATGCATGGAGGAACAAGGGGTCTTTTAGTTCCAGGAGATACTGTAGGCAGAGGGGACCAAAACTGTAAAGACATAAAACAGCAGATTAAGTTCAGATATTGAAAGTGATTTGATGTGCCTGGTGAACGTGGTGCATTTGGCAGAATTGGCGAAAGGAGAGGCCAGACCAGATCATGAAGAGTCTGTGTGCCAAGCCAAAGTTGGGAGGGTCCAGCACTCCCCAAACATAAAACTGTGTGCACCAGTCCAACGGCTCTTTAATTTGGGATGTGAAATTTGTGAACTATCAGAGAATCAGAGCTGTGCTTCCAGGCCATCAATCTATGTGAACAAAAATGCTTTTGTTGCTCATTAATGGACACATGATTCCTGTTATCAATGTGGGCGTGACATATTTTCTCTTTGGTGTTGATTAGATGATCTTATCAACACTAGCAGGTTAGAAAAATGACTTATTTCAATTGGAATGTTTATTCTGGAGTGTCTTTCTTTGTTTTCCAAACTTGAAACAAGCACAGTGCCTAAAACGTTTGCAAAGATTTTTTAAAAACACAAGAGAATACCTGTTCTAGTTGTCAAATTATTTTTCTTTCTTAAATGTGCTCTTTCTTTTCCTTTTTTTAAAAAAAAAGTGCTTATCAGCAAGCTGTGGCATCTGGGAAAAAAATAAGAAAACAAAACAAAATTACTAATTCTATTTTTTTAATCACTCATTCCTTTGCATCATCAAAACAGATAAAAGGGAGAGTACGCCTTGCTAGATCCTCATCTGTTGATTTAGCGTTCGCAGCACGGCCCCTCTCTTCCCGATGGGATTCGTGCAGTTCTGCTTCATCAGGAGGTCCCACTTCACCTTTGAAGCCAAAGCCCCAAGCTGTGCCACCCCCTGCTCCACAGCCTGCATCTTGGTGCAAGCTCGGCTCCCACACTTGGGGCTCTGCAGTTATGCTCTCACTGGTCTCTCCTGCTCTTGCCCCCATTCAATCTTTTCTGCCCTCAGCAATGAAGTGATCCATTGGAAATATAAATAGGCTCATATTTTCCCCTGCTAAAAGACTTCAGTACTTTGCCACTGAATTTCAGGTACAATCCAGACTTCTTCCCAGGGCTTACAGAGACTGGCGGCTCTAGCTCCTTTGTACTCTTTCCATTTCGTCTTGGCCACTGTCTTCTTCTTCAGTTTTCCTGCCTCACTGACCTTTTGACAGTTCCAAGGACCCTGTCTTTTTGGTTTTTTTGTTTTTTAAAGAAAATGTATGTGACCCATTCTTTTTTTTTTTTCCTTTTTATTTTTTTTTTTTCATTTTATGTCATCATATAATGGGAGTACAAATATTGTTAGGGTTACATACATTGCCCCTACCACCCCTCCCCAACCACGTGCCAGAGCTTCAAGCGAGTGCAATCCCCAGGTGGCGCGCACGGCACACATTATGTAACTCTACACTTCCTTCCCGCTCCCGCCTGCCCTCCATCCACAAAAGATTTTTTTTTAACATTTTGGATACATTGTATAACTTTGCCTCTCCCTAAGAAGGGTTAGAGGTGTGCCCTTCCCCCCGACAATGCTCGCCACATCCCTATGATGTGGGTCTTGCCCCCCCCCACGGAAACCCTGGTGAACACTACCACCCTTTGAGCACCATAGTTGTAATCAGCTAGTACCAATTTGATGGTGAGTAGATGTCAAGCCCATTTTCCATATCTTGTGTTGCCTCACTTTGGATAACGGGCTTAAGCTTAATCCAGGATAGCATAAACAGTGTTAGCTCACTGTCGTTTCTTAGAATTGAGTAATATTCCATTGTGAGCATATACCACATTTTAGTTATCCACTCATGAACTGACGGACACTTGGGTTGTTTCCATGACCGTGCAATAGTGAACTGTGCTGCCATAAACATACGGGTGCAGAGTTTTCTATATATGAGATCATGTCATCTACAAACAGAAACAGTTTTACTTCTTTTTCTTAATCTCATACATTTTTATTATTTTTTTCTTTTTAAAAAATTATTTCAATGTATTTAGGGGATATAAGTACAGTTTAGTTACATGGATTTTTTTTTATTTCAGCATATTTCATGGGTACAAATGCTTAGGTTACATATATTGCCTTTGCCCCACCCAAGTCAGAGCTTCAAGCATGTCCATCCCCCAGATGGTGCACACCACACCCATTAGGTATGTATATACCCATGCCCTCCTCCCTCCCATCTGCCGGACACTCGATGAATGGTATTACTATATGTGCACTTAAGTGTTGATCAGTTAATACCAATTTGATGGTGAGTACATGTGGTGCTTGTTTTTCCATTCTTGGGATACTTCACATAGTAGAATGGGTTCCAGATCTATCCAGGATAATACAACAGGTGCTATATCACCATTGTTTTTTGTGGCTGAGTAGAACTCCATGGTATACATTTACCACATTTTATTAATCCACTTATGTATTGATGGACACTTGGGTTGTTTCCGCATCTTTGCAATTGTGATTTGTGCCACTATAAACATTCTAGTCTATGTCTTTTTATAGAATGTCTTTTGTTCTTTTGGGTAGATGCCCAGTAATGGGATTGCTGGA